>VYZP01063085.1:79964-93480 GCA_013400635.1 Hypocryptadius cinnamomeus
TCCCGAAGGGTTAAATCGGGACCGGGGATCCCGAAGGGTTAAGGCGGCTCCGGGCCCCCCCGCCGGGCCGGGCCGGCCGCTCCCCCCGGGGGCGGTGCGGGGCTGNCCGGACCGCGCATCCCCCGGACCGAGCATCATCCGAACCGCGCATCCCCCGGACCGCGCATCCGAACCCAGCATCATCCGAACCGCGCATCCCCCAACCCGCGCATCCCCAACCCGCGCATCCCCCCGGCCCGCGGTCCGGCCCTCCCGGGGGTCGCGCATCCCCCGGACCCCTCCCTAGGCCGCTGCTTCCCGGACCTCTACAGGTGGCTGGAAGGGCGTGGAAAACCTCGGGAATGGCTCCGGGAGCTCTGGGGAGGGGGCGGGGGGGCCCAAATCCATCCTGGAGCAGCTCCCGGATTCCTGCGGGGAAGGTTTTGCTACCTGAGGGTTGGTCCCGTCTCTTCCCATCCCTGATCCCTGGGAACTGACCCTGCTCTCCCATCCCTGATCCCTGGGAACTGACCCCGCTCTCCCATCCCTGATCCCGCTCTCCCATCCCGTGGCCGAGGTTGTGGCCCTGGAGCGATCCCGAGCCCCTGGATCCTGCTGGATTTGGGATTAGGGAGCAAAGGGGCCAATTCCAGAGGAGCCGTGGGATTTGGGATCAGAGAGCTCCAAGCCTGTCCCAGCCCGAGGGTGTGGCACAGCCATGACTTTGGGAGGTCACCAGACATTCCAGGGAATCAGCCTTGGGAAAGGTCACGGGGTGGGAAGGGTCTGGAATGACCTCAGTGGGCTCTGGGAATGGGATTGATGATCCCATAAAAGCCCCTGGGCTGTGACACAGACTGGGAAAGGCTGGGATATTGGGAATGACACTGGGCTGGTGCACTGGGAATGGGAGGCAGCAGGACTGGAGCTGATCCCTCTCCAAATCCTGGACTGGGATGTGGGAATGTCCAAATAACCCCAGTAAGAACAGGGAGAATCTCTCCTTCCCCTTTTTTTTTCCTCAGGAAAAAACTTGTGGGATGTCACCAGCTCTGCCTTTGGGGTTGGGTATTCCCAGGTGCCATTCCCAATCCGTGCCAGAATCCCTGGAAAAGTGTGCTCTCAGCAATTCTAGAGAGGGATTGATGAGCAGGCCAGAATTTGGGATATAAATCCACAACTGGGATCAAAGACCCCCAAATTCCCGGATATCCAAGGGTGCAGATGGAAGCCAGGCTGGGAATTTGGAGAGCTCATTCCCAGGAGTTTTTTTGGGATGGGAACGGATTTATCCCAGAAAAAGGCCCCAGGGATAGCACCTGCAGCAGGATGGGGAATTTTCTGTTGATTTTCAAGGAATGGATGAGCAAATGGAAAAGTTTTCTGTCTTTTGTCCCAAAAATTCCTCTGCTCGATCCAAGCTTTCCCTATGGATTTTATCTCCTGCAACGTGGATCGATGAAATCCCAAGAAATTCCAGGAGCAGCTTCCTCACCTGGCTCAGCACCGATTCCAGGGCTTTTCCAGGCAAACCTGGGACACAGATCCAGGGAATGTCAGTCCCTGGACATTCCCTGGATGTGGAGAGGGAAAAGGGAAGTGGGACAAGGAGCTGTGAGAGGCTTTTCCGGGATGGGTTTGGCTCTCCGGAGTCAGCGTGGATCCAGGAAAAGCTCTGGTGATCCAAAGCTGCAGGGAACGGTGGGATTTGGGGATGGGAATTGTTCCCACAGAAAGGCAGGAAAAGGGGGAGCCCCAGGGAATTTCTGGATCTGCATCCTGCCCCAGCTGCCGGCCTTATCCGGGACAGGAATTTGGGATTCTCCTGCAGCCACTCCTCCCACGCTGGGGCCGCTTCCCAGCAGAGCTGGAAACCTTGGAGAAGCTTTTCCAAAGTTTGTAAATATTCCCAAGCAATTCGTCCTGGGAGGGAAATCCAGCTGAAAATCGGGAGCAGGGCCCTAAAGCCAGGCAGAGGCATCAGACAGGGAGCACCAGGAAGAGCTTTTCCTGGGATTTGGAGGGCTGGGAAAAGGCTTGGAGGGGGCTGGAATATTTCCTAGATCCATCCCTGTCCCGAGCCACCCCCTCCCTTCCCACGGGAAGGAGCAGCTGGAGCTGCAGCTCCTGGGGGAGTTCGGGACCAGGGAATTAAAAATAGGACGGAGCTGGATCCATGAGAATGCTGGGAGAGCCCACGCCTCGCTCCGGGAGCTGCCCAAATTCCCTGGAATCATGGCATGGATAGCATGGAATGGCCACTCCAGCTTTTTTCCCCAGCTTCCAGAAGATCTGTAGGAATCTGGGATCATTCTTCCGTGCTGTGGAGTCTGGTTTGGTCTCTGTGCCTTGGCAAAGGAAGAGCATCCCAAATTTTGGGAATTGTTATCCCTCAGCCTGGATAACTCTCCCAGGAAGCTGAGGGAAGGAGGATTTGAGGGAGAAGGGATGTGAGTCAGGATGGGAACAGAAAGGGCAAGAAAGGGATTCCTTTGCCATGAAAATGGGAATCCTTGGGAATAGCCAGGTGGGAATATCCAGGTGGGAATTCTGATCAGGGAGGGGCTGGAGAATTTAACCTTGGATCAGGAGCTCCCAACTGCCATCCATTCCAGAGGCTGCTCCCAAATTTCAAATTAATGAATTACTGGGATCTGGGGGCGTGGTTATTTTGGGAAGAGGGATTTGAAACTATTGGAATTTTTCCCAAAAAACACCGTTGAAAGGAGGATCATCCTGGGATGATCCCATGGCAAAATCAGGGAGCCAGCATCCAAAGGAATGGGAACATCCGAAGGAAATGGAGCCAAACCCAGATTCCAGAGAGGAAATTCCAACTATTCCCTGTCAGGATTAAATAAATGTTGCCCTATGGAAGTTCTCCATGGCCGGGAGGTTGGAATGCCGGGATATTCCCGGTGGGAATTCTTGGTGTCCTCTGCCGCCTTGGAAGGGCAGATTTCGTGGCTGGAGCAAATGCTGATCCATGGAAAAGCTGATACCGGATCAATCCCTGGGGAGCTCAATGGAATGGCTGGGCTGTGTTAGCAGGGAATTGGGATTTGGAGAATATGGATTGATTTCCCAGGAATACAGGAGGAAGGCTTCTCCAGGGGGTTGCTAAAAATGGATTTGATGGAGCAACCTGTCCTTGAGAGTTCCAAATACTCCTAAGGGGTTCCAGGAGAGCTGGAGAGGGATTTGGGATAAGGGATGGAGGGAATGGATCCCCCTGGCAGAGGACAGGGATGGATGGGATATTGAGAAGGAATTTCTGTCTGGGAGGGGCTGGGCTGGAATTCCCAGAGCAGCTGTGGCTGCCCCTGGATCCCTGGAAATGTCCAAGGCCAGGGCTTGGAGCATCCTGGGATAGTGACAGAGAATCCATGGAATGTGAAAGTGGGACATTTCCTGCCTCATTATTCCTTTTCCTTTTCCTTTTCCTTTTCCTTTTCCTTTTCCTTTTCCTTTTCCTTTTCCTTTTCCTTTTCCTTTTCCTTTTCCTTTTCCTTTTCCTTTTCCTTTTCCTTTTCCTTTTCCTTTTCCTTTTCCTTTTCCTTTTCCCCTTTTTCCTTTTCCCTCATTCCTAAATTCTCCATAAAACTTGGGAAAAGCCTGGCTGGGGTCACCAATCTTTGGGATCGCTGTGGGTTGGGAACAGGGATAAGGAGCCGTTGGAATCTGGGAAAAGAAAATCCCTGTTCCAAGACAAAGTCTCCTCATCCAAGGCAACTCCAGCCCTCGGCTTTTTAATGAGTTTTAATTGGGATTCTGTGCAATTAATTGGGATTCCGTGCAATTAATTGGGATTCAAAGGAATTAATTGGGGTTGTTAACAGGGCCTGGCGGGATCGCTGGGATCCGTAACTCACACCCGGCCGGGCAGGCTCATTCCCAACCCCCTTCCCGCTCTTTTCCATGGAATTTTATCAAACCATGAATAGTTCCATTCATCCCGGATTCCTATCTCCCGAGTCATTCCCTAAATCTGGCAGCTGGGGGGAAAAAACATCTCCGGATGGAGGGAGGCAGCTGCTCCGGTGCCCCCCAAATCCGCGGATTCCGGCGCTCCCGGAGCTGTGCCAAGGCCGCTCCCAGAAATCCCGCGCTCCTTTGTTTGTGGCAAAGCCGCTGGCAAAGGCTCCAGCCACGGATCTCCGGCTGGAATGGGGCTGGGAAAAGCTCCGGGAGCAGAAAGGCCATGCCAGGGAAAGGCTGGAGCGGTCAAGGTGTTGTTGGAGAGCGGAAAAATTGGGATAAATTGGGATAAATCAGGATAAATCCCTCAAAATAAACTGGGACCTGAGCCCAGATTGGGGTCTGGCTGTGGGAGATTCCTGGTTTGATGGGAAATGTGGGAATGCTGGGAATGGTGGCAGCCACATCCCTGTATCCAAAGCTTTTCCAACCTCATCTTTTCCAAGCTCATCTAAAATCCAAGGATGTGTGTCCGTCCTCCCTGTGGATCCAGAATTCTCATGGATGAGCCCTCAGCTCAGTCCCACTCATTCCAGCGGGAAAAGTGACTTTTCCCCCCCTCTGACTTCCCTAAAACCCCCTCAGGTTAGGAAAAATCCTGGAATATTTTTTCCCTCAAGGAAACAGAATTCCATGGAGCTCAGCCTCATCCTGATGGGATTCTGACTGGGAATTCTCTCCTCTGGAAGTGGTGGTTTCTCCCAGCAAATCCTGCTGTGCAGATCCTAACAAGTTATGCAAAATAATGATGGAAAAATGATGAAAAAATTTTGGGAAAATTATGGAAAAATTATGAAAATATTCTCCTGTGCCAAAAGCTTGGGAAGGGCCATGGTCCAGCAAAATTCCCTGTGGATGCATCCTGGGAAACTGCTGGGATGTTTGGGATAGGGCAGTGCCAGGAGCAGGGATTGTTTGGATTTGGGAATGGGAATGACCTAAAAGGCTGAGCCGCATTCCGGGAATGTCCAAGGAAAGCTTGGATAGGGCTTGGAGCAATCTGGGATAGGGAAGTGTCCCTGCCCATGGAATGGGATGGGGTTTCAGGTCCATTCCCATCATTCCAGAATTCCAGGATCCCATGGTTTCAGGGATGCTGCTTGGCAAAGCCTGACCCATTGGTGATGCCGGATCTGGATCCCTGTAGATCCCAACCCTTGGAATGCCACTGGGGACTGGAGTTAATCCCAAAATCCTCCAGATCGTTGTCCCTGTTCCCCAGTTTTGGTGATGCCGTGGTTCAGGATCGATCCCGGTTGGAGCTTGGGATCCAAAGGGTTTCCTTCTTTTCCAGGCTCCTGGAGCAGCCCTGATTCCCTGAGCTCCGTGTCCATCCCGGGCAATCCCGAGGCACCCGACCAGCCCGGGGCCGAGCAGGGCAGGTGAGGATCCCGAGGGACCCGGAGAGGGATGGGAACATTCCTGGGATTCAGTGGGAATCTCCCATCCCATCCCAAATTTCTCCGCTGGAAGCTGGGAATGCGCTTCCATGGTTTTTTATCCGTAGGATTGTGGCAGCTTCCATGGATTTCCTCCCAGAACTTGACCCGTTATCCCCAAAAACCTCTGTGGATCAAGTCCGTGGAATGTTCGGTCTTTGTGGGAATAAGGATGAAGGAAATTAATTAAGAAAATGATGAAAAATGGATGGAAAAATTGGCCAGGGATACCCTCTGGATGCAAGCTCATCCAGAGGCATCCCAGCTCCTGGTGGGATTATCCCAACCTCTGGAAAAGTGAATCTCAGGTGAAGAGCAGGGAGCCCCAATTCCCAAAAAATCCAAGGAAAACCTGGGAAAAAGCAGGATTTGAGGCACATCCCGGGGCAGGGGAGGGACATCACGGCCGCTGCTCCGCCGGCTCCCAGAATAACGAGGAAAACAAGGAAAAAAGGAAAACAAGGCTCCCTTGCCTTTCTCCGGAGGGTTCCGCTCATGCCGGGAGCCGGAGCACAAGGAAAGGCTTGTCCAGGATTCCCGAGGGTTGGGAAGGGGGGTCGGTGCCATCCCGTGACCTTCAGCCTCCTCTGGCGCTCCCTGGGAAATGGGAATGTGCAGCCTGGAATATTGACTGCATCCTGCTTGTTTTCCTTCCTCTTTTATTGGTGGCTTTGGCCGTTCCTTGATTTCTGCTGGAAAGGTTTGGGAGAAACTTCCCAAAAATTTTGGGGATTTTGGGTTTGGAGCCACCCCAGGGTGCTCATTCCCAGGAATATTTGGAATTTTTTATGTGGAAAGGGGGAGTTGTTGGAGCTGCTTCCCAGAACTTTGGAAAAATCCCAGGAAAAAGAAAATTCCCAGGATAAATACATTTCCCTGTCCCATGGAAAGCTGGGGCTTGGAAAGGGATTTTTTCCAGGCTATCCCAATGTTTCTGCTCCCAGTGGATTTTTTCCAGCAGTTTTTTGATCCTCTCCCACCTGGCACCTCCCTAAGGAGTTTTTTCCCTGTGGGTCCTTTTTCCCTGACAATTCCATCCCTTTAATTCCCACTTTAAAGTGGCTTTTTCCCCTTTTTCCCATTAAAAAGCTGACTTTGGGAAAGGTTGGATTGATGGGATCTTCCCACGGGAGGCTTTTCTTGGGATAGATCCAAACTGCTGGATCCTGGCTGGAAAATCCTGTTGGATCCAAGGATTTGTGATGGGATGTGAAATAATTCTCATGGATGAATCCTTGGCTCACACTCATTCCAACGGGAAAAGTGACTTTTCCCCCTCTCCAACTTCCCAAAAAGTCGGGAAAAAGCCTGGAAAAAATTTCCCCTCCAGAAAATGGAATTCCAAGGAGCTGGAGGAGGGAAGATTCCCGGGGGTGGTGCCCCAGGGCAGCTCCGGGGGCTGGGAATGTTTTGTTCTCCATCTGGAGCTTCCTGAGGTGGGAAGGACTTGGAAAACAGAGTGGGAGGACAACTGGGCTTGCTTCCGGAATTTTTGCCAGAGGAGGAATTTTGGGATTGTTCTCGGCACGTGGGGCCTGGGAAAGTTTGGTTTTCCTCCTCCAGAAGTTTTCCCAGATGGAAAATGATCCAAACTCAGCTCCCTGAGGGTGTCAGGGATGGTTTTTGCACCTTTCCAAGAATTCCATGAGATCCATGGAAACTTGGGAAGCAGCTCCAAGATCCAGGAGGGATGAGGATTTCTGGGAATAGCTCAGCTCTGTCCGGCCTCACTTGGAGCTTTTTCCCAGCATTTGGGAAGAGGAGAGGCCATTCCCAGGATTTCTAGGAAGTTGAAATCCTTGAAAAATTTGACTCCAGGGAAATCCCAGGCTGGAAAAACCTTAGCTGGGAGATTCCCAGCCGGAATTGTCCCACCTCCCCCATTCCATGGATTCTGTCGTTGTCCCAGGCTGCTCCAAGCCCCATCCAACCTCACCTGGAACATTCCAAGGATCCAGGGGCAGCCCCGGCTTCCCTGGGAATTCCAGCCCGGCCCCTCCCTACTTTCCTAGGGAAGAATTCCTTCCCAAATCCCATAATCCCACTTATTTAAACTATAAATCCATGATTTTTATGGAATTCCTTCGTCCTCTAGAAGGGCTTTGGCAGCCACGTGGAATTCTCCAAAAGTGGGAGGAGGAAACGGGATTGGAACCACCAAAAATTCCCTGCTGGGGGTCAGATCCCGGCCCTCCGGAGCAGCAGGAAGGGTTGGGGTGCTTTCCCTGGAATTCCTGGGAAATGAATGGAATTTTTTCCTTTCCCTCTCTGCACAGAGCTCCATGAGGGACCTGCACAAGTCTGAGGTGCTGGGGAGCAAGCGCGGCCTGGTGAGTGTCCCGAGCTGGGAATTCCTACCCGGCTGCGACAAAATCCATGGAAAACTCATCCCGAGCCAGCCCAGAGCCCCCCAGGGGCTGGCTCTGCTCCACAGGTCCCTCGGAATGAGGGATTCCCACGGCATTCCCACCCCACATCCCGCATTTCTTTGGCGTTTCCCTCTTGGGTTGGAGTGTCGATCCCATGGTGAGGTTGGATTGGGAGTTCCAAACCCAGGGCTAGGCTGGATCAGGAATTCCAGCCCCGTGGTGATGTTGCATAAGGAATTCCAATCCTGTGGCTGGGTTGGATTGGGAATTCCAGCCAGCTCCTGCTCCTGATTTTTCCCCTCCCAATGGGAAAAATTCCTGGATTGGGATGGGGAGGTCACTTTGGAGGGGCTCTGCCAGCACATTTTGAGGTTTTCCAGCCTGGTTTTCAATCCCAAAAAATGCTAGGATATCAATCCCAAAATATCCCCTGGCTGAAGCTGGGCTGGATCTGGGATCACCCCAAATCCATTCCCAAATGGACCAAATCCTTTGGGATTTAATCCCTGAGGGTCCTAAATCCCTCGGTCCTGATGCTCCCAGGTGCAGATTCCATGTGGAATCCACTGGAAATCTGGGATCACGAGTCTATCCCAGGAATCCCCCCAGGAATGTGGCACAGCAGTGAGTCCAGACGGGATTTTTCCCTAAAAAATTCAAAATTTTAACTTTTTTCCCCCATTTTCTGCATGAAGGAATTGAGGGATGTCCATGGGGTGGGATTGGGCAGCTCCAGCTCCTTCCCGGTGATTCCAGATCCTTGATTTTTCTCTGGAAAAGTGGCTCCTGTTTGTGCCCAGCCTTAATGAGCCATTGATGCTGCAAATGTCAAACTCCAGCATTCCTGACCTTTCCCATGGAAAAAAACTTCCAGGGATGCGCCGGATCCAGAGGGAGGGAGGGAAAACAGCCCCACACCCGAGCCTGGGATCAGCTTGGATTTGGGATTTCTACAAAATCCCCAAATTCCTACAAAACTCATCCTTGATTTTATCCAGAAAATCCCAGACAGGGAATCTTTGTCACAATGGCAAGAAAATTGATAATAACAGGATTTGGGAAAGGCTCCGTCTCCTGAATCCCCTTCCTGAAAACCCCGGAGTTTTTTGCGTGGGATTTCCTTTTCCTGATGATGTTTCCAAGCAAATCCCTCCTTTTTTTCCCCCTGCTACTCAACCAAATCCATTGGAAGAATGAGGGAAGATCTCTTTATTCCCATTAAAAATCCTCAGGACATGCGAAATGCCATGGTGACAACACAAAAGGGCAAGGGCACAATTCCAAGGAAAAAAAGGCTGGAAGGGAGGAATTTTTCCTCCCAAAAATTCCAGGTGAAGGCAGGAATGAATTTCTCCGTGAGCTCCGATGCTCAGGGCGGATTACCGGGAGCTATTTTTAGGATATCCAGGTTTTTTCGGGATTAGGGCCGGGGCTCTGCCTGTTGTTGTGGTCAGAGCTCCTTTCCCGATTTTTCCCTCGTTCCTGCTGTTTCCAAGACTCCCGAGGGATGAAAGGATCCTTTGAAAAGCCAAACACATGGAGACAAGAGCTGCTCCTGCTGCTGCTCTGGGAAAGGCCGGAGCTGCCAGGAAAGCGGGAAAACATCCAAGCATGGCTGGGGGGTTGTTCCTGGGTTGTTTTCCCTGTTTTCCAGGCATTGCTATTCCTAGGGAATGAGGGCAGAGCTGATGGAATTTCAGTCCCAGGATCTTTTCCCTGTTTTCCAGGCATTGCTGTTCCCAGGGAATGAGGGCAGAGCTGGGGATTTACTCCTGGTTCCTTTTCCACCAGGATCAGCTGATGGATCCTTCGGATCCATCTGGAGCTTCCAGGATCAGCTCGTGGATTCTTGGGATCCCTGCTGGATCCTGGGCTCCTCCATGCAGGAAAACCTGTGGAAAACATGGAATATTCTGAACGCTCCGTCCGTCCCCCTCCCGCCCCAATTCCCGCTCTCCCGACATCCATTTCCAAGCCATCACATTCCAAGCCGGAATTCCTTTGTCATGTGCACCCAGGCGTGTCCTGGATGAGCATTCCTGCTCCAAAGGGGAGCAGCTGGAATTCTGTGGCTTTCTGAGCCTTTGGGAGCCTTTCCAGCACCGGTGCTGTAGGTTTTTCGGGAATGTTCGTGTTGGAATGGGCCCATCCCGATGCTTCCATGTCCATGGTAAAAACAGGAGAGCAACTAGGAATGGTTTTTCGGGAACATTTTTTTTTGGAATGCTGAGCCTTCTTTTAATGCCTTTTGGGAGCTATTCCAGCACTGGCAGAATGCTTTCAATTTTTTGGGAATGCTCATGTTGGAATGGGCCCATCCTGATGCTTCCATGTCCATGGTAAAAACAGGAGAGCAACCAGGAATGATGCTTTGGGAATGGCTGTTTTGGGAATGCTGAGCTTTCTTTTCGAGCCTGTTAGGAACTATTCCTTCTCCAGGGGATGCTTTCAATTTTTCGGGAATGCTCATGTTGGAGTGGGCCCATCCGAATGCTTCCGTGTCCATGGTAAAACCACGAGAACAACCAGGAATGTGGGGGTTTTTTTGGGAATGCCGATCCTTGCGTTTCCCCGCAGATGTCATGGCGGCCGCAGTACCGCAGCTCCAAGTTCCGGAATGTTTACGGGAAGGCGGCGAGCCGGGAGCACTGCTTCGACGGAATTCCCATCACCAAGAACGTCCACGACAACCATTTCTGCGCCGTCAACGCGCGCTTCCTCGCCATCGTCACCGAGAGCGCCGGCGGCGGCTCCTTCCTCGTCATCCCGCTGGAGCAGGTGAGATTCCCAACGGGAATTCCCAAAATAATGTCCAAATCTCCTTTTCCTGGGGTTCCCTCATCATCCTGCTGGAGCAGGTGAGATTCCCGATGGGAATTCCCAAAATAATGTCCAAATCTCCTTTTCCTGGGGTTCCCTCATCATCCTGCTGGAGCAGGTGAGATTCCCGATGGGAATTCCCACATGGAGCTGTCCCAAAGTGTCCAAATGTTTTCCTGGATGGGATTCCCAAAGTGTCCCGATTCTTCCTGCTTTTCCTGGGGTTTCCTTATCATCCCACTGGAGCAGGTGAGATTCCTGATGGGAATTCCCAAGAAAGTGTTCAAATCCCTGCTGCTTTTCCTGGGGTTTCCTCATGGCTCTTGGGAATGGGGTTCCCAGTTGGTGCCATCCCAAAATATCCAAATCCCTGCTGCTTTTCCTGGGGTTTCATGTGGGATTGGTAAATAGGGATTTTCGAAGGAAGAATTCAATCATCCCATCAAAGCATTTTTGGAATCTCTGGGAGGTTTTTCCATCATTCCCATTTCACTGGGAATGGCTCCAGCCTGTCCCATTACAGTGCCAGCTGTCACTCGGATCCCGGGATTCCAAGGAATCATCTCCTTGCAATCTCATCCCACTGCTTCTTCCCTTTCTTTGTTTTTTCCAGGGAATGGCTGGAGGCATGCCAGGGATTTAAGGTTGGATTTCTGGGGAAAATTCCTCATCCAGAGGGTGGTTGGGCACTAGAACAGCTCCTTTCCGTGGGAAAAGCAGGAATTTTGAGAGGGATTTATCCCTCTCATCCCTGATCCAGGCAGGATCTTCCTCCTCCTCCCTTTTCCATCTCCATCCAAGATTTCCCCTGCTTTTCCCAGGAATTCCCCTGGGATCTGCCCATCTGAAGTTTAAATTCCTGTCAATCCAACGGCTGCTCCAGCCGATCCCATGGGATCCACAGCTCCCAGGAAAAGCGGCAGTGGCGGCGACCTTGAGCCTGGAATTTACCTTGGATAAGGAAAGGGGAGTGTTTTGATGGGAAGAGAATCCGTTAAAATAAGACCAAAGGAGTTTTTCCAAGGAGGGAGGCCCTGGCACAATTCCCAGGGAAGTTGTTGCTTCCCTATCACTGGAATGTTCAAGGCCAGGTTGGAGCTACCTGGGATATTAGAATGGGATAAAATCCCTTCCCACGCAACCCATTCCTGGATTCTGGGATTCTTGGATCGCTCCCAAAATTCCGGCACTCACCTGGGCTATTCCTGTATTCCAAGCGGGAATCCACATGCCATCCCTGGGCACCTGCAGCTCTGGGATGCTCCCAGCCTCATTCCCAGGAGGAATTTTGCCATGGCTGAGCTGCATTCCCAAATTCCCAGATCTCAAATTCCAGCTGGGAAGGGAAGCTGGGAGAAGGAGGAGCTCTCCCTGGTTTTCTTTCCCTCCATCCCATCATTCCTTCGCCCCTTTCCCTGTGCAACATCCCCACCTCTCCTGAATTCCTTGTTCATTCCGGAGGCAGCTCCAGATGGAAGGAATTCTAATCAGGATTTAATTGCAGAACACAGCTTGAGCCTCATTAATATTCCCAGAAAAAAAACGGGAGCTTTGTCTGAGCACCCGGAGCGCTCCAGCTCCAGCCTCATCCTGGCTTCTTCCTCACGGATCCCAGCTGGAATCATCATCCACACCCCCTTGATCCCGAATCCTGAGGAACAACCCCAAATTCCCAGCAAATCCCACTTTTTTCCCAGCAAAATCCCAGTGGGATAAAAGCAGGGATGGCGTTCGAAAGGGATCCTCTGAAATCTTGGGATATCCAGCTGGTCAATCCCACCTGGAGTGGCCCTGGATGCTGGAGGAGTTAATAAATTCCCGATTTTTTTTTTTTTTTATTCGAAGCCTGATTAGCTCATTAAGGAGAAACTCATTTTCCTTGGAAATCAGCAGCTCCCTAATTAATTGTGATCCATAATTAGAAGCTAATGAAGGTAACCCGGATACCGCGGAGCCGCTCCGTGGATTCGCTGCCGTATTTTTGGATCTTTTCCCCGGATTTTGCCCTCAGCAAAGCTCCCGGAATCTGGGCCGGGCCATCTGCTTATCCCAAATCTACATCCCGGGGTTTTTATGGAGCGATCCAAGGGATGTGTGGGTTGGGAAGAGGGAGCTTTGCTCCTCCTTCCTCCAAGATTCCGGAGCCTCGGGATTGGGGATGAGCCTGTCCCCAGCACCAGGATAAAAATATCCCAAGGGAGTGGGCGAAGGATCGGGAAGAGCAGGATTGGCTCCGTAGGAATGGGAGAATCCCGGAATCCTGGAATGGTTTGGGTTGGAAAGGACCTTAAAGCTCGTCCCATTCCATGGACAGGACAGGGCTGGATTTGGGATGGGAAAAAGGCTGGATTTGGGATAGGAGAGAGGCTGGACTTGGGATGGGACAGGAACAATTCCCAGCATCCCGGGATGCTCCAAGCTCTCTCATACTTGGCCTTGAGGATTTGATCCTGGAGACCCCTTGGAAAATATTCCTTTCTTTTGAGTCAGGGAACAAAATCCTTGGATGCTGCAATTCCATCAGGAAGCAGCTCAGTGCCGTCACATCCCATCCTTCTGGAGCTCATCCTGTTCTCCTGGAGCCAGGCTGGGAGGGCTGGGATTGTTCCCTGGGAGAAGGGAAGGATCCAGGGCCCCTTGCAGGGCCTAAGGGAGCTCCGGGAAAGCTGGAGAGGGATTTGGGATAAGGATTTTGTTGGCATCACCATGGATCCCTTTGCAGGGATTCACTTCCATGGAAACAGAGGGATTTTTGTTCCTGCTAGGAATGAGGAGTTGTTTTCCAGAGGCAGCCAATGTTCTCTCCTGACGGGAGTGGCAGCGGGAAGGGGCAGCCTCTGTTTATCCGGAGGAAGCTGAAATCCAAACTCCTGCTCCTGTCACTCCAGGATTGTGGGAATGGCTGGATTTGGGATGGGGAAAAGGCTGGAT
>VYZP01063087.1:2479-29411 GCA_013400635.1 Hypocryptadius cinnamomeus
TTTACTTTTTTTTTTTTACTCATGGCAGTCCTATTGATTTTGGCAGTTGTACACAATAGCCCAATAGTCCCGCTTCAGCTACAAATTACTGTGGGGTCTTGCTCTTCTCTGTCCTGTGTTGAACCAGCTCCCAGCTGCCTTTGAAAAAATTAAATTGGCCAAACACATCTGCCTAAAAAGATCTGTGTGGTGTTAAAAGAAGAACAGTATAACAATTAAGGTTGAAGACCAGATGAATTAAACCCCAATATTTTCTGTCCTTTTTTAATGTGAAAACTGTTGGGGAAATTTAAGAGGAAAAAGGAAGGGAAGAATTGCTTACTTCTTCAGAAAAATGTCTAATTCCTGCTAACATTTCCACCACTGCATGTGTTTGCTCTTTCTGTCTGCTTCGGCAGCAAAAGACATGAGGAAGTAGGGTTTTTTACAAATGTAAGGTATTCTTATGTCCTTTAGACCTCGTCTACAAGTGTATATACAAGAGAATCAGTTAAATATTTTCAAGCAGGTTTTTTGTCTCTGTGTGTGTGATAAAAACACTTATGCAGTCAGCAAGTGCAAAATATAAAACTAATGCAAAGAGTAAGCAGGCTCTTAAGAAATACATTATAAACTGAACATAAAGAATATATTACTTTCCAGAGGTCTCTGTTACCAGAGTGCAAATAGAAGCCGCACTTCCAAAAGGCCGTTCTCTCTTTACATAGAGCATGAGGACACCTCCCTTTCATCCCGCTCTGCTTCTGCCAGAAGTGATCACTGCTCAGTTCCTGCCTTTAGGGAACTAGAAACTGTAAAGCACTGTTCACTTTATTTTTTGAGCCCTTATCCATCTTAGTATAATTAAATTATATTAACTGATATGTGAAATGGCCAGTTTGCCATTAATTGTAAGGTCTCCTTTTTTGATTTTCTTTGTTGTATCTCTTTATTGACTGTTGGCATCTCACTCTGCTCTACACTTTGTCTTCCTCCACCAACTCACCTGTTCCTGGAGCTTTTGTCCTCACTCAGTAATCTCATTTGTTCCTACACTGTGATGTGATGACAAATGACAACTGTGTATTCCACCAAGTCCATACATTAATTTTTTTTTTACCACATTAGTGCTTTAATAAACTGGAATTACAGAACTCATGAAGCACAAGTTTATTTATTTATTAATTATTTATAAAATATTTTATAATTTATTTTTATTTAATTAAATATTTGTAATATCTTTGTATCAGCTCAGTGGAATAAGATCTGTCAATAGTATTAAAAATGTTTTTTCCATGCATTCTCTGTAATTTAATCATTAACTAACATGCAAGAGAAAAGACATACAGAGATCTCAGTACTAATTTCCACTGAGGAGTTCCTGTCTCTCATCTCTGGCATCTTGCTGCTCTTGCTCTGCTGTGCCAACACAACCACAAACCACATCAATGAGCTGATTTAGTTAAAAAAATAACCCACATTTTGCCTCAGAATGCTTCTAAAGATCAATCAGTTCCTGGGACGATATTACTGTGTAAACTGACACATCCTGCAGAGCTGAATATCCAGACAAAGCATAGATGTCTGGTTTCTTTATGCTGTGAGACTTCTGTTCCTCTTATATGGGAATACATGTGAAAGTAGACTTTGGAATAGTTCCTGTCTTGAGATTACACATAACAGCAATGCAGCTCCTTGGTTGTCAGTGGTCTGTGATGTCTGATCCCAACTCTCCTTTTGAGGGACACCGTGATAGTATTTCTAACTATTCTTTTACAAGCAATATGGCCACCTGTTGTAGGGTTACTAGATCTCAAGCAGAAAAGATCTTTGCTCTCCAAAACCTTTAAAATCCTCTGGACAGAAATGCCATTATATTAATGAGGTACAGCTGGTGTTTGTATTTCACCACTCGCTCTTTATGTCAAACTATGGTACAGCTGTTTGATGGAGGCAGATGCACATGGGAAACAAGGTGGCCACCATCCTGTGCACTCCAGTGACCATCCAGTGCTGACCTATCTAAGACATGGGAATGAAACCAAAAGTGAAAATCACAGGAACAACTTGGATCCAAGCCAATTTAGTTTAGTTAGATCCTTCCAATTTACTTTAGTTAGCAAAAAAAGTCTGTTCTATACCCAGACATTATCTATATCCAGATATTGTCTCTAAATGCAGAAATTGGTTGCCTGAACAAAGTGAATATTTTCTAACATAATCCAGTCAGAAGAGGAAAATTAGTTCAGCAGAGAGGCAGTATGACTCAAGGTAATGTATAAGGTTACACTGTTAAAAAGAATGAAATAGTTGCATTTTTAATATTACTATCCTGACTACAAGTACTTGCAAAATAGGTAATATAGGTATAATTTTTTTTAAAGTTAAAATAATTGAAAAAACATCTTTTGTAGAAATAAAAGTTATCTGGAAGGTTGTGATGTCAACTTCTCACCATTATGTTCTTTCATAGGCTTCAGTAGAAACAAGTGTTCTGTGAAACACTAATGACTAATGCAACTAGTCTTTGCTATGTGTAAAGCTGCATTTTGCCCATGTTGCATTTTGCCCATGTTGCATGTTGTCTGGAGTGGCAGGCAGCAGAAAAGAAATATTGGTCCTCCTTAAACATTCATGACAAGAAGTTTAACCTTTATTATTTATGGAAAGCAACAGAGTGGGGGCCAGTCTTTTGCATCTCATTCATAAAATAAAAATGGCATCTACCTCCCTGCCTTTACTTTCTGCTGTGAAGTGGAAGCTGTTCAAATAGCAACAGTAGTAAAATGTTATTACTATGCATGTGTGTTTATATATATATATATCTGTATGTATATGCATCTATGTTTTGTGTGCACTTTTGTGATCTTGTGGTTTTTGTATCTCCACAGAAGTTGGTGTCACTTATAAGGAAAAAAAAAAATCACATTTCCATCTGTTTTTTTGGCATCAGATTGGCTCATCTTGGGTTTTCATGCTGCAGTATTTTCACCTGAAAACCATGTTGGTTTTTTACATAACAGCGTATATGAAGGTAAGGTCACAGAACACAAAAAGAGACACAAGATACATCACAATGCATTTAGAAATCCTTTAGGTGCATTTAAAGAGTATAGATTCCTTAAAATAAGAAGATAATAGATTTCTTGAAAAACAGGGAAAGAGTTTGTAAGTCTGAGCGGCTGGATATATTTGCAGTATAGGCAATGTTAAAGCATTTCATCTTTTCGGCCTGTAGGTGGGACTGTGTTTTCAGCAAACCCGTCTGTGAAAAAAATTATGAATTGGCATCAGGCAGCTCCGGCTGCTGCTAATGCTAGCTGGAGTGAGTCAAGTGATTCTTGACTTGTGTTTGAGTTATTTCTGGGGAGAAAATAGCCTGTGTCCGAAATTACTTTAGTCCTTAACGGGCTATTCTGAAACCTCTCTTCTCACTGCAGTCTGTGGGCATTCTGCCTGCTACAAATCTGCAACTGCAGGATTTGTTCCTATTAAAAAGCATTTATGTAGCTGAAAAAAATAATGTCTGTGGAGAAATGTTGCCTTTATAGCTATGGAAAATACTGTAAGTGAACTGATGATGGTGTAGTAAGTGACATTTTCAATTGGGATTAACAAGTAAATTCTCATGCATAACTTCTTGGCTCAGAAAAATAAGTCCATAACAGGCTGGGATTCTTCTTTGCAAAAACACTTAGGGCAAAGGGGAACAGAAATGTTTATAGCACTCTAGGCCCACAGAGACACTAACTCCCATAACACTGAATGCAGTTACTCAGGTGAGCAAGAGCCACATACTGTGAGCCAAATATTTTTATGAAAACACTGAAATTGGACTCTGATGCTACTACTGCTACACAGTACTGGCTAGATGCCTTTTGTTTCTTGTTTTGCCTCATGCTGGCCCTGCTTCTCCCACTCTTATTCATTCCCAGCAGTACTTTACCTCACAAGGAGCAGCCGTGTAAAGGGGCAGCAGCCCTGTGATTTATGGGGTTACTATCTCTTCTGTTGTATTTACACAGCTTACACTGAAATAAGACAGCTAGGAGAGTATGGAGCTCACATGTAAAAGGAAAAAGATATTATGCTGGGGGAAGAAGGAAATCAAGAGAGACCCGACCAGATTTTGGTGCTGTAAACACATCTGTTGGGTCACCATAAAGCAATGACTACAAAGGTCAGCATTTCAAAATGTGTCTTAAGAAAATGTTTTTGCAAGCTTTGTGGTAAAGATGGCTGGTGTGTTGTATATTGTAACATTCTGCTTAATCTCCTCTATGTTATATGGAGTCATTTACAACAAAAAATGCCTGACATAACTTACAGCACAGGAACACACAAAACCAGCTTCACCAGGGTGGATGTTTATGTAATCTTCAAGAACACTCTGAAGTTTGATTCAGTAATCAAATAAAACTACGAGAGGCACATTTCTCAGAGACACTACCCATCTTTGAATTTCTGAGCTTCTTTATTTTACCGAGCCTTGTTAGATAAATGTTGATGATTATTTCTGTACATCATGTTATCTGCTGTTTTCATTCCACTTCTTGGTTGTAATTGCACAAGCGCTTTGAGCTTTCTTTATTTAATTGAGGCATCTTAAAGGTGAGCAGATGGTCACCACAGGAGTGCAGGTTTCCCATTCACAGCCTGCACAGCGAAGGCAGCAACAAAAGTTAAGTTTACACATACTGCCCTGACAACGACCTCTGTGCTGAACTAAACAAACCCCTTCTGGAAAGCCAGGAGCAGTTCTCTCCCCTTTCGAACACAAACCTGGCACTCTCTAGCAACCATAAAACATCAGACTATACAGCCCTGCTCTGGCTTTCAGGATGCATGCTGCTACAGGGCACACAAAGCTCCACAGAGTGCCATCCTTTAGGATGTTGCAGTCAAAAAGCATCAGGTGTTCCAAAGCCTCTTTCACAAAACATCTTGCACATTTCACATCACTTTATTCCAGAAAAGGCTAACAAAATCGGAAGCGTAGCAGTTTTAGGCCAGTAGAACTGAACAGGGATGCTCTTAGGACAAGGCAGTGTTGTCCCAGTATTTGCAAAAGTTCTTTTATTCCCAGTAAAATAATCTCAGACCTCTCCTTCACTGACATGAACTTCTGCTGCTTGGGGCATGAAACTGTATCTCTCAACACAGTGGGAAATTATAAAACCCGGTATCCACGGGGCACGCGGGGCTCAGAAGGATCCCAAAGGGGCCACAGATGCACTATCAACTTTCCCGTAGGCTAATGCTGTGCATGGGCACCTTTCCGGGTGAGGAGACGGGAGCAGGGCAGCCGTGCTTGTGCCCTGCCGCAGCGCCCGTCAGGCTGCCGCCTGCATCCCCGGCTGCTGATGCTGCAACCCCTCCTTCCCCAAATCCCCCAGCCCTGCCGAGCGCCGAACCCCTGAACCCTCGGTGTGCTTCAAAAGCCTTCCTTAAGCAGTAAAGGACATCTTAAGCGGTTTGTAACAACCCCCAAAAAATGTTTAAGAAAAAAATGGGAGTGCAGCGGGGTCCTTTACTCCCCGGGCCCGATTGCGGGGATTCACTTGGCAAGGGAGGGCAGCAGCCGAGCAGGAAGGTAGGCGAAACACACACATGAGTGCTAGATGTGTGCGATAAGGACACCCCCCGCGCGCCCGCGGAGGTGTGCGGGGCGGGGNGCTACTTAAGCGGGGAGGGCGCAGCCTGGCAGCCCCGCGGGGGGATCCGGCGTGGGGGAGAAAGTGATCATAGTAATAGTCGTCCATCTATAAGAGAACGAGAAAAGCAGAGCCGAGATGCTCCGTCCGTGACCCGCCAGCGGGGTGGGGAGGGGCAGGTTGTGAATCCGCCAAACACCTGAGAAATAAAGCACGACCGAACAATTTCGAGGCGGGCGGGGAAGGGGGGGGCGAAAAGTTTGCCGGAGCTCGGGCGTCTCCGGGGGGGCGGGCGCGATGCCGCCCTGGCTGCTCGGCAGCCTCTGCTGCGTGCTGGCGGCGCGGGCGGCGCTGGGCGGCGGCCCCGCGGGCGAGGAGGAGGAGGAGAAGCTGATCCGGGTGCTGGTGCTGCTGCCGCAGGACGACGCCTACCTCTTCTCGCTGGGGCGGGTGCGGCCGGCCATCGAGTACGCGGTGCGGAGCCTGCGGGAGAGCGGCGCGGGTCTGCCGCCCGGCTACGCCTTCCATCTCACCTACGAGGACTCGGCGTGCGGCAACCGCGCCCTGTTCAGCCTGGTGGACATGGTGGCCCTGCAGCGCCGCCGCCCCGACCTGCTGCTGGGGCCGGTGTGCGAGTACGCGGCGGCGCCGGTGGCGCGGCTGGCCGCGCACTGGGACGTGCCGATGCTGTCGGCGGGCGCGCTGGCCGCCGGCTTCGGCGCCAAGGGCGGCGAGTACTCGCACCTCACCCGCGTCGCGCCCGCCTACGCCAAGATGGGAGAGATGCTGCTGGCCCTTTTCCGCCACCACCAGTGGAACCGGGCCACGCTGCTCTACAGCGACAGCAACCCCGAGCGCAGCTGCTACTTCGCCATGGAGGGCGTCCATGTGGTCTTCCAGGAGGAGGCTTTCCACATGGCCGTGCACAGCTTCGACGAGACCAGCCGGCACCTCGACATCGACGACGTCGTCCGCGCCCTCCAGACGGGAGAGAGGGGTGAGTAGTGGCGGAATGCCCGGCAGGGCTCCTGCATGGCGTTCGGTGGCGGCTGGGGCGGTGGGAATCCCGCAGAGGGAAGGACCTGCGGGCGGGGAAGAGTCACGGCTTGTCCCCGCCTGTGGGGAAACCCGCTGCGGTGCTGCGGCGGCAGCCCGGGGCCAGGCATCCTCCGACGGATGGGAACAGCAGCCCGGAGTGAAAGCTCTGCCCACTGAGGTAGAGTGTTCCCTCCCGATGGCGTAGAGAGCGGCTTGCCTTAGGGGACTACCTTAGGAGGGCTTTGTGGCATAGTAAGAAATCAGCTTTCTGCTGGCGGTCGGGTTTACCCAAAATTACTCACGTCTGCAGAGCAGCAAATCTGTTGCTTACTCTCTGAGATTTTTGCAGTGACGCTGTGTAAGTTCAGGGACTAAACAAATATGTTTTCCTCTCACCTCGCTGTGCCTGGCGGCGGGGAGACCTTTTCACGACTTCTGCCATTGGGAACCCCGTCGAGTACCTCGTAAATAATAGATACATTTAGGGGAAATGGCAATTTCAGGGAATGTGTGCATGCGAAAACACCTGAGTGCTTGCCGTGATATTGTCACCAACAGTTATCAAGACACCGTGGAGATAAATGGCTTGTAAAACATCTGGGACGGTCAGGTCTGGGCTGGATGAACTGACTTTGCATCACAGAATAGCAAAGCAAAGTGCTTTGGAACATGCAGTTTTGTAGTTAGATGTGCTTTAAATGTGCTTTTAGCAATGTGTGGATATATGGGCTTATCAGAAACACTTTTCCTGTTAGAGGGTCTTATCAGCCCAGTAAGTAATGCGAAAGGAAAATATGTATTCTAGGAGTGAACTGGAGGGTGAAGTTAAAGTCTTTAGGTATTTTCCAAGAAAGCCATGGGTGCACAATGCCCTTTCTACAATTCTTACGTATCTTGTTGTAAGGCGTTAAAATAGCATCAGAAAGGGACAGATAAAGATCATGATGTGTGTGGCAGGCAGAACTGGTATTATGGTGCTGCAGGCTGTGGATGGAGCGGCCTTGCACTGCTGATGTTATGCTGCTGTGAAATTATTAACATGCTGGAGTGTGTGAGATAACTGAGGTCTAACAGTAAAGGGCTTTTAATTCCCTATTCACTGAAGCAGGTGCTTTAAATAGAGCTCTCCTTTTAAGTATCATTTGGGGAAATATAATGAATGGAGAGAAAGAAATGTGTCAGTGCTGGAGGAAACCACAGTGTGGGAAAAGATGTTTGTCGAGTGTGTGTGTGTGTGGCTTTCCCGATGCTGAGAGCATTACAGCATGCTTACAGCAGGAAAAGACAAGTGCTACCCCAGCCTCACTCTTCACACCATGCTGACAGTCAGGGAAGAGAGCTTGCTTTCAGCCTGGTCTGAAATGCTATGCTGAGCTGAGACATTTGATCTTTCACAATTCTCGCAACTTGCAAATGACTGAACAGAAGCAGTCCTCTTCTTTCTCCCCATTGTGCCCTGTGGGGTCCCTCCTTCCATCTCACCTCTTTATTTGTTCTCTGACTCCTGCCACTCAAGTGGGGCCCTCCAGCTTCCACTTGTGCCTTTCTGACCTTGAAGACTGACTGCAGGACTCACCTGGCAGATTCCTTTGGCCCTGCTGCTCATGGCATCTTTCAGGTTACCACAATATTTTAAGAGTTCTACACCATGTGGAGGGTGCACCAGATGAGGTCTGAAGATCAAAGTCTTTATTTGTTCTGGGGACTCACTGGAGATCCCCTCAGCAAGACAGCAGGACTTGTGGGCAGAAGCACACTGTCCAGAGCACTTTTTAGAAATATTTTTCTTGGTTGGTTTCCAGTTTTTAATTACTCCTATGTCACACCTGCTGTGACACTGTCCTTGGCTCTAAGTCCTGACCTTATCTAGCTTTCAAAGACTGATGCTGTTGGGGTCCCACCTGACTGGTCAGCCTTCACTGAACTCCCTGACTGGGGGTGGCCTTTCAAGCAGATATAGGATTCTTGCTTGAAACTCTCCCAGAGCTGGGACAGAAACTGCCCCACCAGCTATCCCGTGGGAAGCAGGACAGAGGCTGGCCCCGGGGGGTTAGGTTGCTGCTGGTGGGGGGTTTGCACTGACCTCTCAGACGCCTGGGAGGAAGAGGCACAGTCAGCCATTCACCCCTGTGTACCAGGGACTGTGTGTTCAGTCCCTGGAGCCATGTGAAATGCCTGAAGCCTTGGAGCCACTAAAAATAGTGATGAAAATATGATAATTAAAGTTAAGTGCTTGTCTATAATTAGTTCAATTAGTAGTTCAGGCTTCCTTATAGGCTCAGGTAAGCCTGCTGCAGAGTTCCTGTTGTAGGCTCACGTTTACTGTTAGGGTCACAAATGCAGGCATAAGCACGTAGTCCAAGGTATGTGTGTAGCAAAGGGAACGCTTATTCCTTTAAACTGGAATTAAACTCTAAAGTATTTTCAGGATGAGTCAATAATCCTAGTCAATAAATTCAGCATATTAATATTAGAATTACTGTGGTCTGTGTATATTATGGTGGAGGGAGAACCTTTTGTGTGAGTTTGCACATGCGTGTTTGTATGTACACAATGGTAAGGTACAGATGCAGATTAAGCACATAATTTACATTTTTGGAAGATTGTGAGAAACATATCCATAGCTTATATGCTTCAGAATCTTGAAATATGTAATCTTTGCTTTCCTGCTGGGTTAGAAACCCCTTCCAAACAGTTAATATTACTTCCCTTACATTCCTTTAGAGGCTTACAAAATATGATTTAATGTATGTTGAAGTAGTTCCCCACACACTCTCTTTCTTTTATTCCTTTTGCTCAACGTCTTTTATTGGTGTTGTGGGAATCCCTTTGATTCCATCTACAGATTACAGTTTTATGATAGAAGTGAATTACAAAGGCAGAGTCAAGGAAGAATTGGGAGGGCAGCAAGGAAACATTTCAAAAGGAAATCTCTCACCTATACTGAAATTAAGAACAGTGAGACAAATTCATTCCTGATGTGCATCTGGAAAATATTTGGTCCAAATTTTACTGTAAGAAAATTTTTTTCATTTTCCTTCATGCTAATATACTTCACAATGATAATGAAATATGTCTTGCTCTGTTGCTCTGGAAATTATTATATTACTATGCCATAATCAGTAGGACAGAGCTATGCATGGTATAATTCTCCTGAAGTGTGGGGTTGTACTGAACATGACTCACCCCAGCGGCACATCTGGAGGTTTATGCCTGTGATGGCATCCAACCAGAAACGCGATGGGAGAAGATTCATTGTGTGCAAAAAGATTTGGCCTGTTTGGCGTTTTCATTTCTTATAATAGAAAACACTTCCACCCAGAAGAGCCCAATGTGGTTTTGATTCATTTTTATTGTTGGGTTGAAAATATTTGCGTACATTATTGCAGCTTTTGAGTCCTGCCATGCGTGACGGTGTTCTTGGAAACGTGCGTGCAGTTGGTTTTGAATCGCTGTTCTGACAGGATCTCTTATGTCTCTGCTTTAGGATACAGTCCTGAAGCACACTCTGATAAAATACTTTGCTCCTCCCTCTGACATCAGGATCTTCATACCTGTAGTCTTGTAAACCAGTGTAAAAGCTTGTAGTGTAACTTGCTCTGTGTGGGAGTTTTCTCCCTGATGTTGAAGACCTCACCTGTTGGGATTCTCCTTTCCTTTCGCAGAAGGAAGGAACAGCAAGGGCAGTATCTGCCCAACAGATCTGGGAAGAGACCTAGCAGCCACAATCATCACAGTGGGGGTCATGGTCTTACAGGTCTCATTGTAGCAGCAGAGCCTCTGCTTAGCTATTGGCCCATGATAAATAGGGCTCTGTGGTGTTGGTACCCATCTTTAATCTTCATGCTTATACAATGTTGCTTGGTTTTTACATTTATTAACATTAGGCATCCCATCACAGGTGGTTGCCTAGGTTTATTGCATGGTCTCTGGAGAGGAAGTCATGTTCTGGAAAGATTCATACCACTGTCCCTGCTGCAGAGGTGCTGCTCTCCCTTAAGTGCAGAGAGGCAGAAAAATCTAGGCCAGGTACATATTAGGTAGCTGAGGTGCGGGCAAGTCCAGTCTACATCAAACTGTTCAATGGAATGGAAATTGAAATGGTAAGTCATGGTATCTCCATCCTCGTCTTATGTCTGCTGAGAAATAACAACAGAAGCTTGTGATTGTGGTGTAGTCTACAAATACATGTAAAGAAATTTGGAGCCAGAACTTAACGACATTCTGCAGGAGTAAACACCCAGACCACAGAGAGGATCTATTTAATTATCTTCAGAGGAGACAAGGAAAGAGGAAGCCTTTCTGTGCTCACTACCTGTCTTGCGAGCTCTTTGGGAAATCAGCTTTGTTTGCAATCTGTGTTTTCATGTTTGTTGCAAAACTGCGGGGACAGCTGGGGTCAGTGTCTCTGGCAGCATTCTTCTTCACAGGCTGTTCTCTGAA
This sequence comes from Hypocryptadius cinnamomeus, assembly GCA_013400635.1. Taxonomy (NCBI): domain Eukaryota; kingdom Metazoa; phylum Chordata; class Aves; order Passeriformes; family Zosteropidae; genus Hypocryptadius; species Hypocryptadius cinnamomeus. Next base: position 13,594 of record VYZP01063087.1, read on the forward strand.
GTTCTTGAGCTGCTTCTTATCTATATTTCTCATTTTCTTCCAGTTGTAATCATGTGTGCCAGTGGTGACACTATCAGGAACATCATGTTGGCTGCTCATCGGCAAGGAATGACCAACGGGGACTATGCTTTCTTCAATATTGAACTCTTCAACAGCTCATCATATGGTAATGTTTTTCTTGCCCAAGTGTGTTGCAAAGTCTTTTGTAAGCTTGGTGGTATTTTTAGATTTGTTAGCCTCAAAACACGCAGCACTGAGTCCCAGAAAACACCACTGTCTCTCCCTGTTGTTGCAGTTACCTTCCACTTGGGCTGTGGTGTTGCAGGAAATGAAACAGACCTTGTGGCTATAGTTGCTACTGGGTGGGTAACAAGATGCCAAATGTGCTGCAGTGATTACTTTTTGGGGAAGTAGCACTAGACAGAGACATTGGTTATGGTGTGGGTACCCCATTCTGCAGTGTGTGTGCTCAGGTCTAGGTGACTTACACCATCCCCAGCCTTGTGACTGCCAGCTCTCAGGGCAGGGGCATTCCTGGCAGCCTGCTGACCTGTGGGCTGAGCAGATGGCTGGAAGGAGTAATTAGCAGCAGCCACCATTGTGGGCAGCTGCAAGGTTTGGGTCTTCAGAAATCACCTCTGTGCTGGGACATCTACACATCTAATTTATTTATCTTTTGATCACAGACTCTGTCTGCAAAAATATTCAGCCATGCTGTGTTAAAGGGAAAGCACTGGATGGGACACAGACAGTCCAAATTTTCTGGAACAGAGTGAATAAAAGTGGCTGTTTACACTCATAAGTAAAAGGAGTCATTTTTGTCAAACTAAAACATGACTTCAAAATGTAAATTAAATGTATTTTCTTTATGAAATATACCTAATATAACAAAACCTGTATACCAAAATATAATTGTAACTGCATGTTACATCAGTACATGGCAGGGACTATACCAGCTCTCAGCTGGTGCAGCTGTCTCACCTAAATTCAAAGTAATATTGGAGCTATGTGTTTGCTGAAGTCAAACATCAGATGGCTGAAGCTGGGGCAGGTTTTGTTGAAGTATAATGTTGCTCTTAAAAGGAGCAGATTCTTTTGCAGATGTAAAGAAAATAATTTACTCTGTGCAGACTGCTTTAACTAATCCACTACAATAACAAATTCATTTCAAGTCAAAAACTAAGGGGAAGTTGACAAAAAAGGCAAAGTGTGGGGGTTTACATTCTTAAAGCTGCAAAGGCTGACCAGCAGAAACAACTGGATTTAAAAAAGGATAATTTTTTTAAATTAATCTGTCAACTGGAAGTTCTTTTGCATAAGCTTTCTGTTACTCATCTACTACCCCTGAAATTATTTCGCAGTAAACAGCACTGTGTGACACACTGTTTAATGAAGGTATGTAACTGTATAAATTCAGAGATCTAGATATGTACAGAGGTACAGATTCTGCTACATATATCAAGATTAGCTAAAGAATGCCAAATTTTGCCAGGTAAGAAGTAAATCACTCAAATATCTAAAACATGAAGCTGTAGATCAAGATCAAAGCCAATGTGGGTAGTCCAATCTTCTTGTAACTTTTCTGAGGGATGAAAAATGTCTGGCTTCTGATGTAGTGTAGCTAGAATGTGGCATTTCCTGACATTTGGTTTAAACCAATTTTCTGCTTGTGGATGTGTTTCCCATGTAGTGTGAAATGACTGTGCATCAGAAGTTGACTTTTGCACAGATGGTTGTTGCATGTGAACAGCAAACACAAGAGAAGTGTAGAGAAATTCTCCCAAAAATCCTTGTTCCCAGTGCCTGGAGATACTAGGTTTTGTATTTCATAAAACCTAAGAGTGGGTGTGATTGGGCAATTGGCACTGTCTTTGTGTTCAGATGACTTTATTGCAGTTTGTTGTTGCCCTCTGTTCTGAATATTTCTAATTTTTCAGAAGACCAGGCTTATTAAATGCCAAGACTACAATAATTGTACACAAGTGTTGTAACAAGATGACCTCCCATAAAATACTCCATGAAGGAATTTAAATATGTAAATTATTCTAGGAACGCTGTTATGCAAGTGAACCTTTCCCAGTCCCAGTGTTGGGATTTAAAGAAGGAACATGTATATTGTCCAGGACAGAAACTTACATTCTACTGGCACTACCACTTTTTGTTCTTTTTTTTCTTGTTTTTTTTGGGTTTGTTTTTTTTTTTAATGTCTGTAATCTCATGCTTTTTAGCTATGTCCATTTGCAAATGCAAAGCTGTAGCAAAGCCCTCCGTGCTGTCGTCTCTGCTGTGCTCCTTGAATCCAGCACCTCCAATGTGCAGGTGCCCAGCTGGGGCAGAAGCTGTTCAGCTTTGAGGCCTCTACAAGGCTTGTACTCTCTTTTGGGGAAGGTAGCAAGATGTGCTTGCTTACAACTGCCAGATGTGCATTTCCTTGTCTTTGAAAGCAGTGAAGAGGTCAGGTGCAGGCATTGCAGGGGAGAGTGGCCATACCAGACAGTGGGATATTAGCTGCTATCCAGTGTCTCTATTGGGTGTGATGAATATGGTTCTGTGTAAGTGATTTTAACCTTGTATTGGAAAATAAATCCCTCAACCAAGGCATATGTATCTAGAGCTCCTTCCTAAAAAAAAAATTAAATCACTTTAAAAAAGTAGCAAAGTTCCTGCTGTGTCTAAAGATTACAGTCCTAGGTGGTGCTGGGCTGTGGTAAATAAGGCTTTCCAAGGGTGGACAAGAGATGTGGAAAAGGTGCTCCTATGTCTCCTGCCTTGTGTGGGCACTGACAGAAGTTGTCCTCAACCTAAAAACTGCAGGAGAAAGGGCTTATGCCCCAGACAAGTGCAGGGCCTTTACTCTTTCCCTTGTGCTCTCTGAGGAAGCAGAGCAAATCTCCAGTTAAGTCCCAGCAGCAGTGCTGGGAGGACAAAAAGCAAGCTCTGTTTACCTGCTTCAGGTCCAAGAGTTTGTTCTTGCAGCTGTGTGATGCAGCTGGGAAGCTCTGTGCACGGAGCACCATGGGTTTTTTACCTGTACTCCATCTCCCTTAACATCTCTACAACTTGCTTCTCCTTGTCCAATGACACAATGACAATATGGTCCTCAACCCAAGCAAAATAACCACATCCTCTCTGATTTCAGATTCCTGTGTGCCTCCAGGTCACCTTGGGAATTAAGCATTAGTTTTGTCTTGGCTCATTTAGCCATAATGGGGTTTGTTGCTGTTGTTCAAAAAATAAAGGCTGTCTAGCTTTTAATTACTTGTGAACATTTAAAGACTCACTGCTTAGGGCTACCACTGTTCCCTCTAGCCTTTTTTACTTATCATTTACATCAAATAGCACAAAACCTGCTCCAGAACAGCATAAACCTTTCCACTGACCTCCTGAAGCTTTGGATCAGGATCTCAGGACCTGCTAAGGCCAGGATATGTTTGTAAGAAGGACTTCTTTCCTAATAAACAACCAATCAGCTATCCTGCTTTCTAAAAATGTGGTTTCTTTACTGGTGGTCTGAGTTAAATTGTTCCCTTGCTGTGACACAAAACACGTGTAAATACAGCGTAGGCGCAGGATTCCATTTCATTTCTATGTATTCCTTTCCCATATAAAAGCAGGGCTGGTCTGGCAGCCATGGCACACATGGCTTTGTCCTTGACCACAGTGGGAGAGCTGCACCATCTGCCTCCCATTCAGGGTGATGATCATGCTCCTGACTTTACTGGTGCCTTTCTGACTGTCCAGGAGGAGTGATGTGTAACAAAACTTTGTGCAAGAATCCTCCCTCACTTCTTCTAACTTAAATATCTCTGCATTTGAGATCTGGCATATGTGTTTGGCTCCAAGATGCCACCTCACACTTAGGATTTATTCCACCCTTTTAAAATAAGCAAACACAGCATGGGAGTAAAGTTGTCCTTTGGTTTGCACATTTACTTCTTAGTTATTCCTTGCTGCCTAGTTTCCTGCACACCTTGAAGAGTGGTCTGTTCTCCTTTGTACTTTACCATCTCTGCAGTGATCAGAAAAGGGGACTTCTGGGTGGAAAAAGGAATCCCATAATGGTACCTGGTTTGGAAATATGCTTGTTTCCCTCTTTAGGAAATGGCTCTTGGAGTAGAGGAGACAAACATGACCTTGAAGCCAAGAAAGCATACTCATACCTCCAAACTGTCACTCTGTTGAGGACTGTGAAGCCTGAGTTTGAGAAGTTTTCCCTGGAGGTGAAAAGTTCTATTCAGAAGCAAGGTCTTCATGAAGATGACTATGTAAGTACTTGATGACAGTCTTCAGATCTTAGCGTCTTGAAAAACATGGTCCTAATTAAAGCAAAAGTGGCAGTGAGACCTTACCAGGACAGAATCACCTGGGCTCAGTTGCAAAATTGTGCTGTTGCACATATAATTTTTTTTTTTTTTTTGGTGAATACTGCAAATTACAAGGATAGGCTTGGTCTAGGTGCACTATATCTGTGCACCAGCATCCATGACCAATTTTCCTGTGCTCATCTCTTAGTTCATCAGCAGAGGTTGGGCAAAGGTAAGTGTCTCTCACTCTACCACCGATAAGTCTTCTTAACAGGGAAAGAAATACAGTCTTCTTTTTTGTTTTCTCCCAATAATTAAATTTATTTTTTAGAATCCAATCTCAGAAAGTTACACTATCTGTATTGCATACAATTAAGTCATTCCTGATGTGAGTGAGAAAAGTGTATTAGTTCTCAAAAAAGAACTGTTGCTGTTTTTATTTTGAACTGTCTAGAATATCAACAGTCCTTGCAAGGTGCTTTAAGCCTTGAGGAGCACCAGTGTCTTCCAGAGGTGGACATGGGAAACTATGCCTTTTTTTAACCTCTCAAAATGTAGGAGGAAAGTGCTTTTGCAAATTGCATTTGAGCTAGTGCTGAGCTAATGCTAAGCTAGTTCATTTGACATTTTCATAGAAAAGTCATCTGTGGAAGCAAGAATGTGTAGCATGTACCTGCAGGGATTTCTGCATGCTGATGCAAGTGCTTCCCAGGAAGTCAGCCTTCTCCATGGTGCAGTGTCAACTTTCCAAATATTCTTATAAAGAAAAGAGGCTTGAAGAGAGTTTGGTCAGTCCTTAGCTGTAGGAAATGAGAGCCTCAAACTCAAGAAATCAACCCAAACCCTTCATTTTCCCGCTTTCACTTAGGCTTCCATCTCATCGCTTTTGCTTTAAGTATTGTGTCCATCTTTAGTTCATCAGCTTGTGCTTGAATGTTATGTTAAAGAATTAATAACCTGTCCTGCAGTTTTTTGTATAACTTTGGCTACCTTTAGAAAATCTGTGCTTCTTAGAACTTGAATGTATTTAAGTTAAATATTTTACCTAAAATGTTAAATTTGAATCACAACAGTGGTTTATATTATTCCTGTGATGCTTTCAAAGTCTAGTCTTAGTCTTTTGTTGGCATGTTTTGTCTTGGGTTAGTGGAGAAACCCCACCTCACAGTTTCAAGGTGCTGCTGGGAAGAACCTGCTAAATGAGTTCTGAAGAAGGCTATGGGACTTTAAATTGTGCTATTGCTCCCTTTTCTCTCCATGTGTCCTTTTGCAAATTTCACTTAGCAAGCTATGTGCTTTGAAAACCTTCTGTGTGCCTTTGGTTGTGGTTGGTGGGAAATGTGATTTTAAATACTTTACATCCATTCATCTGCAGTGTTGTGGGTTTTTTTTAGTCTGGGGAGGGTGATATCTCCCCAAATAAGAAAAGCCTTTTAGTGCTGAGAGCTCAGGCTGCTGTCTGTGGGCAGTTTGGAGGCAGGCAAAAGGATGCTCTTCTCTTCTTTAGGGTGGGGACCCACTGCAAACCCTGTTGATTTCGGCTGCATAGATACAAGCCCTGTTCTGGGCTTCCATTTTGTCAACTAGAATTGGATCTAGGGGAGAGCAAATTCCCCTGTGCCAGCATGGGGGAGATTTTGCAGGCTGATGTGTTTGCTGGGGAGAGTCCCTCACAGCTGCACACTGCCTGCCAGAAGTCCTCTGTTGTCTTTCCTCACCACATGGCTGCTGTGTGTGCTGTCAGTGCTCCTGGCTGTGCGGGACCAGCAATGGGGGCTGGCTCCCTGCCATCTTATCCTTGACCTTCTTCTGGCTCTGAGGGCTGCCTCTCCCTGTGTCCCATTTCCACCTGTGATCCAGGGTCCTCCACCTTTTTCTAACACTCCTTCACACAAAACCTTGAGCTTTTGCTAGAGCCAGGCCTCCTGCTGCTGCTTCCCCTACTCCTCTTCCTGTTCTTCCTTTCCCACTTGGCTTTCTTCTTGCTTCCCAATCTGTTCTTGATGGGACACAGAGAACATCTTGTGATCTGTGTACACCTACCACAGAATCCTGCCATCTAAAACATCAGCCCTTGGCTCACAGGCAGCCTCCATGGTGGAGGCCACTGGGATCTGCAGCTCTCTGTAGAGGAGATACAGGTCATGGCTATGGGGGAAGGAGGTTTGGTTTCAAATGTGGAGTTTCCTGCTATTAGATGGATGTTTAAATAAAAGAGACCTCAGCAGAGCCTCCCTTACCTGCTTTTTCACAGCCTTCTAACAATGGTAAAATGTCTCTAAGAGAGTTACTTTCTGCTTGAGTATAGCAAAAAACCCCATAGCTGTGTTCCTTCATTAACAGTGTGTGAACTTCAACTTTCTGGTTTGCTTTGCATCATTTATGATGAATTATACATTTCCTCACTTTAGACAGTGGAAAAGACATGCATCATATTCCCTTAACTGATTGTCCTGCTGCCCTATTCAGAGGAGAAGCATTTTGGGACAGCCTTCAGGATTAAGAAAGAAAAAGCATTCTGAAAACTAGTGGGGAAAAATAAAAAGCTAGACTGAAGGCAAATTCCTTCCCCTCTGAAAGATTTCTGGGTAGTGGGCACCCCTTAAGTGTGCTTTCTTTGGCAACATGGGAAAAAAGTGTCCTGGGTATGCATTAGACAAAGCTGTGTCCTCCAAGAGAAGATTGGGAAGGAAAAGTCCTTGAGCTGAGTGGGTGGGAAGTGACAGAGATGGATTTTGCTCTGCTGGATTCTGCTCCTGAAAGCAAAAACTATGTAGAAAGATAATCAATAGTACAGCCCATCTCAAGTCATATCCACGGGTGTTGAAATATAGTCCTCATTCTTTTCTGCAAACTGTGTCCCAAGAGGAGACGCTTAGGGAGGTTTGGATTTGAAGCATTCAGTATGTCTGCTTTTCTGTGTAGATTTTTCCAATGTCATGGGAAAATGGGGCCCCAGGCCCATGGTCTAAATTATCTCACAGTGACCCTAACTCAAACAAGAGTCATTAGTGCTGCCATTTTGTCTTGGCCTCTTTCCAGCACTAATCCTAAAGGCATTATTATCTACAAAAAAAAGAATATAATAAAAATGGAAAATAAGCAGATGACAGAAGGAAAGATAAGGGAGACAGAAAGGGCAAAGTCCTAAAGCAGCAGCTGTCCCACTGCCAGATGCAGAACACATATGGCCCTTGGAGGTGTAAGGTCAAAGAGTGTTGGCTGTCTTCATCTCCAGCTGTGAGATCACACAGAAAAGAGAAAAACGTGTTTTGGGTACGTCTTTCCCAGCTCAGAAGTTTCTAATGTTTCTGCATGTGTTTTGCTTTGCAAATGGGGAAGGTGGGAGAACGTATGCCTTATGAGGGAGCAGGAAAGTGTGGAAAAGACAACTTCTCCAGGAATCTCTCTTGTGAAGTAAGAAGCTTTCTTAAGCACCTTTTAATTAGACAGCATTGACAACAAGAGTGGCAGAGAGGTTCTGAGAAAGTATCTTAGAAATATTTGGGTTGCACAGCATGGGGCAATGGTGATGTTCCCTGTCTGCAAAGGCCCATTGCAGCAGCCCCTGAACCCATTAGTAAATATTGTTAGTTTGCTTGTTCACCAGTCTGAGTATGAAAGCAGTTACTGTCATGTTAATGTAACCCAAAGAACTGTGGGCTGAAGCAATAATGCTCAGCCATCATTTCAGCATTCAAGGGTCTCATGTTTTTTCAAGAAACATCCTGTAGTTTTCTAGAAAGTCTGACCATTTTATTCTGTGCCTACCTGAAGATCGACTTCTCTGATAAAATAAGAAAAAAAAGGAGGAATGTTTTCAAAAATCTAATCAAATTTGGGTTTCAGGCATGCAGTAGAATTGATTTAATGCTTTTATACAAGTGGTGGCAGTTTTCTTACTTTTGTAATGTTAATGCATTAACAAGACATTAACAGCAGGGAATTCTGTTCTCTATAAACCAACTAACGTCCTTGGTTTAATTCCAAAATACAGGGCAAGCTCTTCTTGCAGACCTATAGTCTAGTTGAGGCAGACAGCAGGGGGAATTGCATGCAATTACTTGAAGAAAGAATTTAAAACTGTCTCTAAAGGGGTGTGTGAATAATTCCCAACACATACTGTAGTTAAAAATGTTTATGAATAAACAGTGTTTCAGTTGAAGTATATGCATAAGCCATTTTTATTAAATAATGCTGAACACTTAATGAATTGGTGGTAGGGTGCAGTTTGGAAGTTCTTAATGCACCTTCTGTTCCTGACTCAGGCCTAGGATTCAATAAATGCTTTTTTTATGTCCAACCCAGTATTCTGAGCTCAGATGATTTTACAGCCAGGAATATTTGCTCTTCTGAGGTTACAGACCACCCATGGCTTGTTTTTTCTTCTCATTTAAAAGCTGAAAATGTAACTAATTAAACAAATATTTCTGCTGTGTTAACTACATGACAGCATTGTTCACAAGGTGGATGCTTGGGTTTTTTCCTACCCACAGCCTTTTTCACCCTGAAAATGAGCACTGGGAGAAGGGAACTGAGGCCTGATTTGCCAGTAAAGTTATCTCAGTGAAAGAATGAGCCGTGTAGATTAATTAGATCAGCAAGATGCTACTCCCTATTAGAAAGGGGAATTCTGTTTTATTTAACATTTTCAGCCCTCTGAAAGGAGAAAAAGTGCACTCAAAAGCAACCTTTTTAGCTCCAACAGTTAACTACAAAAGCTTCATGGGAGGTAGCTGTGCTCGTAAAGTTTATCATCTCATCCATAACATCCGTGCTGGACTCTTCCCTGTGTGTATTCCTTACGTCAGCCTTTTAATTAGGATTGCACACCAGCTAAGATAAGGCTGGGATAAGTGAGCAATTCAGTCTTGTAGCTATGATGCTGAAAATGTAACTTATTCAGCAATGTCCTTCTCACTTGTCTTTTTTCAGGCACAGGCAGGCGAGATTAATGTCAGGCAATCTTTTGTGTCTTCTGACTGCATAAGGATGGGAGAGAGTTTCGAGGATATTTAAGGGGGAAAGAAAAAAAAAGAACCCCTAAACCCTGCCAGGGAATAATTTGTTCGAATGAATGGTTCTATTCAGCTGCTGGAGTGCTTTGCTAATTGTGTTCGAAAGAATAAAAGCAAACCACAAGCTGCTTTCAGCAGCCGGAAAAAACGGTTTCACATGCCAGCTTATTAACAAGATGAATTCTATTAGTAAAACATATTTAGGATTTTCATGACCAACCCTTCACCCCTTGGAATTAATGAGAGTGTCTTTATTTTCTGTAAGAGGAGTGTTGACCTGTGGACTGCTAAATTTGGTGAATACAGCAGACACTTTTTTTTCCCCCTGAATTTAATGCTTTCTCAGTGTATGAAAGACCAGTGTCATCCATGTCAGGGTCTTAGGCAAAACTACAGTGTAATAGGAAGTTATTTGCCAGTAACAGATGTCATAAAAGATAGTAAAATAAAGGAATTATTCTTCTCTCTTCCAGTGGATTTGTTTAGTTTTTCTAGCCTATCTAAGCATATTTTTGAAGTTGCCTTAAACCGTGGAGGAGATAGTGTAAAACTGTTTGTATATCTGGAAATAGTAACATCTGAACATTCTGGGAATGTAAAGGTTTAGAGCTGATCTTCATGGTTATGTTGTATATTTTCCATAGTCCCATGTTTTTAACTTGGATTTCACAGATATTCACATTCCACTTTACTAAACAGGCACTCAGAAATTTATGGGTGAGGCGCTTTTTGAAGTACTTGCTAGAAATGTACCTTATTTTCCACTAACCAAGTGTGAAAATATGTCCTCCTGCAAAATTCATAGCTTCTTTCTGGTTTTAATGCTTCTCCATGCTGTTTGCATTGCAAGTAAACCAAAAGCTAATTTGTTCCATTGAGGCATTGTTTTAATGTAAATTTGTAGGATTTCTGACACTGATACTGAATGGTTGGGCTCTGATATATTTGAATGAAGGAAATCTGTCTCATTTTTTATAAAATGCCATTTGAAAAATGAAATACCTTTGCTTAACAGACTTTTTAGCAGTCACCTCCTTTTTCTGAGAGTCTTATTCTCTGGGTATAGAGAGAATATGAAAATATTCTGAATATGAATGACTATGAAAACGAAAATATAACTGATTATGAAAATATGAAAATATCACTGAATTGGAAGTTTCCTTATTTGCTGAAAGAATATTCAGCTCAACAAGGCATGCAGAGGAGGTTTGGGTGAGTCTGTTCTATGTCAGGATGGTGTTGCAGCCAGCAGCAGGCTCCTGGGCAGGCAGTTGGAAGTTGCTTTCTGGAAGCACTTGAAGATGGCTGATGTGATACTCCAGCCTCAGCACCTTGGGTGCTGTGGAGGGTTCACCTCACCCGTGCTGCTACCTTCACACTGTGGTCACACAGATTGGGTTAAGAGTCCAGTGTTTGAATTCTGTCTGAGCCAAGCAGTTTGATCAGGAGGTTTGATTATGAGGGTGGCAGGAGGTGTAGGGAAGGAGCCATGCTTTGTTTTCTTTAGGGATATAAAGGAAGAACAATTCTTCAAGGCAATAAATGTGAATTCCTTGTTTGAGAGCACCAGGGCAGAAGAGTTGTTGTCTCCACACTGAGGTGGTCCAGGAGAGCTTTCTTGCACTCGTCTGGGGTATTGGTATGGTGTGATTCTGAATGACAGCAGGGCAGGATCTAACTTTGTGATATTCACAAGTGACAAGTCTTCTAAAAAACCAGTGTAAGTGGCAATCATTAACACCTCAAGTCTGAGATCTCCTGCTGTGTCAGCGGGTTCATTTCTTATGGCTGAGTGCTCTGAGGTTAAGGTGAACCTAGCTCTGGGAAAGGCTCATTCTTCAGAGGGGAAAAAGTCTTTTACCAGAAGGACAGGCCAGTCCCGTGGGTGAGTCAGGTCACCCTGGTGTATGAATGTTGGCAGAGGCAAGACGGGCAGCAGGGCTTGGGTGTGCTGCACTCTGTTGCGCTGTAAGAAAAGGTCAGTGTACAGAGGGCCAGCTCTGATTTTTTTAGTTCTTTTTTTCAGGGGATAGTTAGCAATTTTGCTAATGCAGAGGGGGTAATGTAGTCATCCTGTGAGAATGGGCTGCATGAATAGAGGCAGTGGTGTTCTCGTGCATGCAAGGAGACATCGGAACCCACAGGAGGACTCTTAAAACTTTCCTTCCCTCTTTAGCAGATACTTTTTTCATTAGGAAGAGAAGACTGGGACAAAAATTAGAAGGTCTAGCCCATTCTAAAAAGAATGAATATATCAAAACATATTGAAAAGACAAGGAGTGTCTGTCCCAGAGCAAATGAATAAGAGGGGCATGAGAAAGGGGCATGGGACAATGGGAGGAGGGTAGGTGAGGATGCCCTTTGCTCCGTGGGTGGGAACAAGGTGACATTCACTGAGCAGGACATTTACATTTGATGGGAAATGCGTGTGTACGATGCATCCAGTTGGTCTGTCAGCCTGCAGACTACAAAATGTCTTAGAGAGCAAACCCAAGGAGGATCTCAGGGATCAGACAGTAAATACAGATGCAAAGAGCTACGACAGTGAGTCTTTAGTTTCTTGGAGTGGCTGCAAATCCTCAGATTAACTACCATGCTGCTGCTGAAGAGTGGGAGGATATGTTTCAGGTGTGCAGCTGGAACCTTACTGCCTGCTGACAGGTACACACAAATATCTGCTGAGATAGCTGTTGTGCCTCTCCTGTGCTAATGGGATCCTCACAGGGATGCCAGCAAAGCGGGGTGGTTAATCAGCCAGCTGAACACCTTTCATCAGATATCCACTATCTGAAAGAAAATAACAAAACCAAATAGTTAAATTTTAATTATTTGGAATGGAAGCATGACTAATAGCAGCCTGAGGGTTTGCATTAGTTCCATGTCATTAAAGTTTACAAGTTCATATGCCCATTTACCCTGGTATTTAATAAAAGGATCATTTGTCATGGCAACCACAGCCTCAGGTGGACTCTGTTAGCAAATTATTTACTCCCAGCCCAAAGGTCCCCCAGGTCTTGGCAGGTCATACCTTTTCCCCAGCACCTGGATTTCAGTTCCAGGAGTGCCTCCACCTCAGAATGCCCTGCAGACAGGGCAGGGGAAAGATGGAATTCAGATTCTCTGACAGCAGAGATTGGACCCTGAAGTTCTCTCATGCTAACTCAGTAATAGGAGGCCCAGGGCTTTTAGATGAAAAGGGGAGGAAATTTAAAAGGACTGGTGCCCTGTGGGGTTTTGTAAGGCCTTTACTGCAAGTTCATGCAGTGGGGAGTTGCTACCTGCCTGTGTGAGAATAAGAGGGTCACATTATCCCTCATTCTCTACCTCCTCTGCTGGCAAGGGTGAGGTGGGATGCTGTTCTTATGAATCCTGGTATTGTGTGCCTAATTTTTGCCTGGTACTGAATAAAGATCTTAGATTACTGATCCCAGATCCAAGCATATTTTTGAGCTAAGCACCACTTTTGTCTGTGTCTAAATCATTTGCGTTTATCCAGAGACTGGATAAAGGCAGTAAAGCAAATGCTCTGCTGGGTAATCTTTGCTAATCTGCTGCAAAGCAGAAATCAAATGGTCCTTTTCATTAGATGCATTTTCTACCCCATCCAAGATTTTACCAGCCCACCAGCTAGTATAGCACAGGTAAATTCAGTTTGAACATGTGAGTTGTCTCCAAAGTGATACAGTGATTTTTCTGAGTTTTGCGTGAGAGCTGATGTGACCCTGAGAGTTTTTAATACAAAAAATAAAATATGTTTGTGATTTTTTGTGGTTTGGTGATAATGTTAGTAATCCAGAACTCAAAACAATTGCACATTGTAAAAGGATAAACATTTAACAAAAAAAATATCATTCCTGTTTGTCCTATCTCTGCATTAATTTATACCAATTTAACTTATTCTAGCAAGTGGAACTGATTTTTTCAGATGAGGGGCTATCATCCTGAAAACTGAGGTGTTCCTGCTTGTAAAACATTCTTGCCCGCTGACATCAAAAACTTAATATCTAATGAAAGGATGGGGGATGCTGTTTTTTTTTTTGCTGCTAAGTGTTTATCTGCAATTAAAATGTTCCAGTTTAAATGCCAACTTAATATGTTGGCATTCATTATAACTGTGTAATAGATTATCAGACTACCAGTGGGGATTCTTAGAAAAATCTATTTAAAACAAGCATATTTTAGTTTCTGTATGTCTGTGTGTTTTCAGCTGAAACAAATAATTTCTTTAGTATCTCTTGTGTTTCACCACTATGACTAGATGTATAATTTCTGGACATAGTTTTGGAACTCATCATGTGAATGGCCACATAGTTTGTTAGAAGGCAGGAAATCCTAAAAAAGTAGGAAGGTTAATTTTATAAATGACAGCTGTACCTTCTACGGTTAAGATCCATTCAGTATCCAGGCAGTCACAGTACAGTGCTATGTGCTAGAGATCCTCTGCATTAGCTGTTTATCTGATGTTAGAGATGTAATATAAACATGAGATATTTTACTTTAGCTGCAGGAGCACAATAATGTATTCTGGGATTTTATCCTTTTCTTTGATAGGTGACCTGGGGCCGTTTAGAGCTAAATTCTTAAGGTGAATAGTATGTGTGTAAACCATACATAAAGGAGAAATTCCTCTAAAATGATTGTTCGGTAGGTAGTTGAATTCTGGTACAAAACAGTTCTGCTCTTTACATACATCAGTGGCACCCCTTTAAGGGCAACATTAAAAGGTAATGCAGGAGCCAAAGCCACAGAGAGGTAAAGTGGCTGGTAGCAGTTTGCAAAAGGAATCAGTGAACACAATGGATAGAGCCAGAAATAAATCCCACACAGGTTTTCAGGGGGAAAATCTGGTCTAGAAGAGCATCCTGTTCCTGGAGCAGGGCAATCCTCTGTTCAGCCTGCCCCTACTTTGGCCATGCCAGTGGAAATCTGGGGAGAGTCTGAGAGCCCAGTGATGGAAGGCTGTGGGTTGTGTGCAGCAGTTAGAGCCCCTGGATGTGAACTGACTGTGGGTAAGGTTCTAACTCTGCTGTGGTGACAGTTCCTCTTTCTGTCTTTAATGGAAGGAGCTCATTTTGGCTGTAGCTGGAAATTTCTCCCCAGCCTGTTAGCAGCAGGCACTGGGGGTTTACAGCCATCTTTTAGATAACCTTAGGAGAGTGTTACAAGCAATAAACAAAGAATGGGCAGCTTTTGCAGGCAGTGGGGTGGAAGGTTTTCTCCACACCTTTGTATCTCAGTTGCCACTATAGCCTGACATGTTTTAGCTGATATTTCACAGTGCAGCTGCCCTGTAGTCTGGGACTGAATAGATTCTTGCTTCAGTTCACCACTGAGACAATAGAGCAACTTGTGACTGCCCCAGCCAGATGATTGTGGGTAAATCTGCTAGCTGTTCAAGAATGGGATATTAAGAAAAACTAGGAAGAAGGCTTGAAAAATGAGATGAGACACAATAGCAAAGAAGCTGGCTTTGTGGTTAGTTTCCTTTCCATAGCAAGAAAATGACCTTCATTGACAAATAACCTTAACTCCCTGGATTTGGCTGTTTTTTAAAGTAAATCAGATACTGCTGTAATTTGTTAATTTACTTTTATTTTCTTCTTGTTAATTTATTTTATTTCAGCAGATTGTTCCGTGAAACAAAGGGCTGGCTTCTGGTCTACAATTGGCTTTAAAGTGGATTGGAGTTTGTCCCTAGTGGTACTTCAGTCCTGTTGGAATAAGCATCCTCTTGTCTGAGTGGAACAAAGGCAGCAGTGGTTTGGCATGCCTGGAGTGCACATGAGTTCATGTACCAGCTGAACAGTGCAGGCAGGCAGAGGCATGGTCACACCCTCGAAGAAATTAGTTTAATTGCAGCAGAGCATCGTTGTGTCCAAATCAAACAGGAAGTGCAGAAAAAAGCAGGGGTCTCGCTGTACATCTTATCTCTCAAATGGTGCATGCAGGCTCTTTCATGGTGGAGATGGGTGCCTGATGAGCTGCAAGCAATGCTTGTGCCCGAGACTCCCTAACCGTGGGCTCCAGTTGCAAATTCCTCGTGCCAGGGACGCATTGCTCGGTGTGCAGAGGGCTTGGGTAGAGCACACACCTCATCTCCTCTGCTCTCAGCATCACTGCTGCTCCAGCAAATGCTGTCAAGGAGATGAACACAAGCAGGCAGCCTTGTTGGAAGAAGCTTCCTCAAAGGGAAGTGAGGTCTTGTTTGACTGCTGAATTTTTAAGCTATAAATTTTAGACCGAGTATAAGCCTCAGCCTGTAGAATTCCACTAATAAAGTCATGTACTCCCCTATAAGAAAAATGTCTCATGGGTTTCCACATAAGCACTGTCTCCCTGTGAAACATGAAAGTGATGCAACAGTACTTGAATAAATCTCTCTTAGATATGAACAAGGTTTTATTGTTACGGTCTTCCTCTTTTCCTAGGGAGAGATGTGAGTTCCAGCCCCAAATAATAAATTGAGTTTGGATATATCTTTAGAAAACCAAATCCT
>VYZP01063088.1:3953-17879 GCA_013400635.1 Hypocryptadius cinnamomeus
CCCCCTTTCATTCCCCTTTCCTACAAGTTGAAATCCCCACATCAGCTTTGGAGAGAAAATTGACTTTATCCCAGCCCAAGCCCCACTTGCTCCACCCTCTGCTCCACATTATTTATGCCAAGCCCTATCCAAGACATCCTGATTTATTCCCACCACCCTTCCCATCCTTGGATGTAGCCTCCCCCCACTCTGTGGATCATTCCAATTAAATGTTTTAAATTCTGGAAACAGAACAAGCATTTTGTGAGTAAATTCATGTCTGGGGGAAAAAGAGCATTTAAATATTGGATTTTAAAAGAGAGAAATGAAAAAAGAAACTCTTTTTCTGCTGTGGTGGGTGAATTAATCCTTCCAAACGCTGCCAAAGTATCAAAACCAGCTCTGAACAACCCCAACAATTCCCCACCTGTCTGCTGAGCTGGAACTTTTCAAGGCAGAGCTATTTCCCAGCAAATTGTTGGATATTCCTGCTCCAGCAGCAGCAAGAGGGAGTTTGGATGGAATGGCTGCACTCCAAGGAAACGCTGAAATAAGGAGAGAAAAGCAGCTGGCCCTACAAGAAGGGAAATTGGGATTTAAACCCTTCCCGTGGCAGAACTGTGGGCTGGGCTCATCCAGATGTTCCTGCTGTTCTCTGGAGCAGCTGGAGAGGGATGGATGAACCTCAGAAGCAGGAAAAGCTGGGATTTCACACACAGGAGAGCAGGAAATGGGGCTTGGAGCCACCTGGGACAGTGGGAGGTGTCCCTGTCCAGGGCAGGGGTGGGGTGAGCTGGGATTTGAGATCCCTCCCAAGCCAAACCATTCCATGGCTCTGAGGGAATGGAGCATCCCAGGCTCTGTGGAGAGCACGACCTGCAGGGATACAAAATCCCTGAGTGGAGGAGATCCTGGCCATTTATCCCCAAAAACTCCTGAGGACAATCCCAGTGCTGAGGTGGGAGAGCTCCAGGTCCCTGCTGGAGGTGCCCGTTGCCAAAATGTGGGAATCAGAAAAACAGAAACCTCCACAAACACCAAAGAATTTCACCTGTAACCTTGGAAGAAGCTTGGGTTGATGCAAAAGTACAACACAAAAACATGAAACAGAAAAATCATACAATTGTGATACAGTTTATAGTTTCTATAGTTATAAGTAAGAATATGCTTTAAATAAGTGAGAAACTAAATAAAATAGTGAAGAGTTTATAATGTAGGGGTGTGGTTGTATGGAGCCAAGAGTTTAGAAGTTATAACAAAAACAAATGTTGTAAGGGAGACAAAAACCATCAGACAAAAGTATCCACAGTACAGCAGAAGGAAATAAAAGTGCTAAGTTAGAAAAACAAAATAAATTCTGTAGCAGCTGTTAGTTTAGAAAGTTATATATTACCTTGTAACAAAGAAACTTGGAACTACTCTTAAACTATAACCAAATACTCACTTCTCTAAAATCTCATGATCTCTGAGAACAATGTTTATCTAAATAATAAATCATTCTTAACTTTAAAATAATCCCATCCTTTTATCACTAACAACCACGATAACACCAAAGAACCCTTGAGAAGGAGCATTCCCCATTTCCTGCTGCCCAGTCCCATGGCAGAGCTCAGCCCTCTCCCAGCTTGGAGCTGCAAAACCTTAAAAAAATCCGGAATTTTCTCCTTTCCTGCTGGCCTTGGAGGTTTGGGAAGTTTTGCTGCCCGAGAAGGGCTTTGTTCACCTGTTGGAATTTGAAATGTAGGGAATTCTGAGAACTTTGGGTTTGTAAGCCAAAGCTTAAAATTGAACACAAGATTTAATTTGAGACTTTAGAAAAGGCTTTTAAACTGAGGGGTTAGAAGTGAGAATGTGGATTTATAGTTTAAAGAAGAGACACGTTAAGGAAATTTAGAGTTTTAGATTTTAAGATATAGAAAAAATAAAAGTAGTTGTAAAGTTAAATCAGAAGTTTAGAATGTAGTACTGTAGGTTTGTGTGTTATAACATAATTAATTAAGAAAACATGCTGTAGCATGAGTCTGTAAGAAAATATTTGAAGATTGAGTTAAAAATAGAAATATTTTTGTTAGCAGCATTTTATTACTTAAATCTTTAAAAGGTCTTATAACTACAAGTCTTGTGACCTTTTAAACTATGCTGTGAAGATGTAAGCTGAATTCACTTTTGTTTATGTAAAAGATAAGAAAAATAAACTGTATTATCAAAAACAATTTAGAAGTTTTGTCTTGAATTACTTCAAAATAGCTCACACTCACCCTCCATCCTTGGCTGCACAGGAATGTCCTTTAAAGGTCTCTGTCCTCTGCTCAGCCAGCTGTCCCCTCCTGGCAGGAGCTGTGCAGAGCCACGAGGTCCCCCCTGAGCCTCCTTTGCTCCAGGCTCAGCCCCTTCCCAGCTCCCTCAGCCCCTCCTCACATTTTCCATATGGAAAATATGGATTCCATAAGGAAAGATGTGGAGATTTACATGAAAACCTCCTGGAATTCTGTCCCCAGGACATTGCTCTGGCTGCCCTGGGTGATTCCAGACCCTGGCAGGGGGCTCAGAGACCTTGGCACGGGGTCAAAAACACCTGTGCCTTTGATTTTAGCCCATGGAGAAAACTACCAACTTTGTGTGAGGATTTACAAGCCACAAGAGTTTGAGTAGAATGATAGTTAATTTGTCACAGGGTGAAAAAGTAGAATTTTGGGGTTTTAGAATGGGGGTTCAAGAGGCAAGATGGAGGAATCTGGGTGTGTCCTGTCCTCCTTCTCCTTCTTCTTGTCCTCCATCTTCTGCTGGGATGGTGACACTTTTGATTGGTTTAGAGCAGAGACAGACTGTCTAACATAGGTGATAGGTGTTGGAAAATTATTGTAAATAAAGTACACGTAGCTCTTAGTATAAAAATTAACACCACCCCGAGGGCAGGCAGTGTGTCACAGCCAGACCTGCAGGACAGATCTCAGCAGGTCAGAGAAAGAATGGAATGGATAAGAGAAAATAAACAACCTTGGAAAGCAGAACCGACGAATCTCGACTTCTTCTTTGGCTGTGGGGCTGGGAAAAAAAGAGACTTTCTAACACCTTGGGGTCATCTCAACCTCAGAACCCCGTCAGAATCCCTGCACCATCCCAAGTCCAGGCCATGGGAGGTGGGTTTGGCATCGCTGCTCCCAGGAACATCCAGAGATCCCTCGTGTCCTGAAAACCAAGGTGGGGTCACTCACAGCTTGGACTCAATGACCTTGGAGCCTTTTCCAACAAAAACTGTTCTGTGACCTCACCCAGGTGGGGGAAACCCCATCAGCACCCCCTGCTCAGCCTTTTTAGGGAGCTTTCCCCCAGAATGACAATTCCTGCATGAGGAATGAGGAATGAGGAATGAGGAATGAGGAATGAGGAATGAGGTGAGGCAGCAGGCTTTTACAGGCTCAATCCAGACTGAAAAGCCAGACTTGTGCCCCAAACCATCATTTTTTCACGGTTTTTTACAGGAAGAGTGATAAAGTTCTGGAATGGCTGCCCAGGGAGGTGGTGCAGTCACCATCCCTGGGTGTGTTTAACAAAGCCTGGATGTGGCACTGGGTGCCAGGGTTTAGCTGAGCTCTTGGGGCTGGGTTGGACTCCATGATCCTGAAGGTCTCTCCCAACCCAGTGATCCTGTGATTCTGTGAATTTTCCAGAGCTGCAGTTCCCAATCCAAGCCCAGCTGACCTTTGGCAGGGCAGGGTTGCAGCTGCAGCTCTGGAAATGTCGCTGCTGCTCCTCGTGCCGTGTTCCCATCCATCATTCCCACTGATCCCAGGCCCACAGGAGCTCAGCCCCTCCAAGTGACCCCAGTGATTCCTCATCACTCCCTTGTCCCAGCCTCTGCTAAACCCCAGCCCCTCACTCCAGGCTGTCCTTTCCCTGGCCCTGCTTTAGGCCTGGAATTAATTAGGCAGGACCCAGCCCAGTGGCTCGGAGAGCAGCTTAGAGCAGCTTTAATTTTGATTAATATCTCCTCCTGCCTTTAAAACCATCTAGGCACGACTCCCTGCCCAGCCAGGCTTGTTAAAATCATAAATCAATCCATTCCCTTCCCTCCAGACGCTCCAAGACCTTTCCAGTTGCAGCCATCCAGCTCCTGCTGCCACGGACTTTTATTTACTGGGTTTGCTCTGCCTATGCAGAGAGGAAAATCCACTCTTCAAAGCCAAAAAAACCTGGACTTTGGATTTATTTTAAAGGAATTTAAGTTACCTGGTGAGGGCAGGACACTTCGGACAGCTCTGTCCAGGCTGGGAGCAAACAAAGTCACCCCAGGATTCATTCCCTGAGATTTTGCCCATGCTTGGAATGTGCCTGGGAGGAAAAACACACACCTGGACATGTGCTCATCTATTTATCTAATAAATGTTCCCTCAGCTTTAATCACCAGCCAGTTCAGGTCCTCAAAATCCCATTTCAGAGCCCCAAACCAGCCCCTTTTATCCCTCCTTGATGCTCAGAGCCCTTCCCATCCCATTCCCAGCCCATCCACTCAGCCCTGGGGGAGAAAAACACCCAGGAAATTACGGTTCTTTTAATTTTTTTGACCTTTTATTCCCTTTTCTGGCACTCAAGGAACAGATTTGGGGTTTGGGGAAAGGGGGAACCCCAGTTTGGCCACGCTGCAGGTGCTCTGTGGGGCTTTGGGACCTGCAGTCCCCCCAGAAGCAGAGGGGGACACCCTTTTAGGGCAGAAATCCCCAAGCTGGGAGTCCCATCGTCTCTCTGGAGTCTGTTTGGGAGCCTGGCACTGGCAGGGATGAGCTAAACCTGCTGCTCTGTAATCACAGATTCAGAGGCTGGTTGTCAGTTCTTCACTCCTTACCCCAAAAACTGACTTTTCAGCCAAATTTTGATCAGTTCTCAGGCAGAAAAGGGAATTTTTTGTGTGTTTTGTGTGGATATTCACACTCTGAGCAGGCTCTTAGGGAAGGGAGGCATCACTCCATCCTTTTCACCACCCTTCCCACTATTTTTGTCCCAATATTTTTGGGACAACCCCTCTGCAGACAAAACTGATCCCTTAAAATTGTCTTTTCCCCCCAGTTGCAAAGAGATAAATTGGAAATTGATAAACATTCCATTCCAGAGGCACATCAGGGCTGGTGTGGGGGCAGCAGGGAGCGTGGCCAAGCTCTGGGGCAGAATGGAATCAGGGAATTCCAGACTGGCTGGGGCTGCAAGGGATTTTAAATCCCTTTAAATCCCTTTAAATCCCATTTCACCCCAGCCCCGCCATGGCAGGGACACTTCTCCTATCCCAGGCTGCTCCAACCTGGCCTTGGACACTTTTTTAGGGATGGGGAACTCTGTGCCAGCCCCTCCCCATTCCAACCACTCAAATCCAACCCCAACAGCCCCAAAAACCCAGGAATCTCCCACATCCACCCAAAATCCATCACGAGCCCAGTTCCAGCAGGGGATGACAGAGCTGGGCACTGATTTTGTGTCAAACCCAGGAATCTCAGCAGTTTTACAGCTCCTGGGAGAACTCTGCTGCTCCAGACACAGAGCCATAAACTCAGGACAGAATTCCAGAGGGATTTCTGCTCTCCCAGGCCACAGAGAGTTTCTTTTCTGGGGTTTGGATGGTGTTTACCACCCTCAAAGGTGTGATGAATGATGCCTGCACACACTCAATAAAATATTCTCCGTGTTCTCAGAGCTCCAAAAAAAAAACCAGTTAAACAAAAACAAAAAAAAAAAAAACCAAAACAAAACAAAAAAAAAAAAGAAACCACACAAAAAAATTTTAAAATAAATAGTCCTGAGCAAAGCTAAGCCCCAGGCAGGGCTGGCTCCAGGGTTTTGCCTGCTTTTCCCATTTTTTCATCCAAGTTAAGGGGAAACAAAAAGGAATTAATCCATCAGAAGGCTCTGCTGGTGTGGGAGGACCCCAGGTGCTTGGTTAGGGGGGGATTCCTGCAGCACAGGTGAGATCCCAGCTGAAATCCTCCCATTTCCCAATGGAATCCCAGCTCTGCAGAGCCACCACAGGAGGAGGAGGATGGAGAGGAGCAAGGAGATGCTGCTGGATAAGCAAAATCCCCTCTGCAAAGCTTTAAGCAGAGGCAGGATTCCAGCTTTTAAGGGATGAAATCCAAGCAATCCCAGGTTTTGGCATGGATCTCCCCTCACAGATCTCACCTACAAACCCTCGTGCTGAGGGCTGGGGGAAGCATCCCACCAGTGCCTCTGGAGCTGGATTGATTCACCAGAACAAGCAGGAGCTGCCAGGAGATCATCAAGGGCCCCTCATTCCCAAAATTTTAATTTTAAGAGGCTGAAAAGCCTCTTCCAATCTCATGCCAGAAGAAAATGACACATATCCCAAATTCCCACTTCATAATTTGATTTATTCCTTTAGCACAGTCCTTTGCTAAACTTTCCTGATCCCAGTGCTGGAAAAATCCAGAGGGAGCAGCTCAGCAGGGCTGGGATGAAGCTGGAGCTGCTCTGAGGGAGAGGAGGGGCAGCTTCAGCCTCTCCAGAGGTGCCAGATCCCGGCAGGATCTCCTGGGACAGCCAGGAGAATTCGGGCTCTGCTCCCAGGGAACAGGGGCAGGAGCAGAGGGAACGGCCTCAGGGGAGGCTCAGGGTGGATTTTGGGAACATTTATCCATGGAAAGGTTTGTCCAGCCCTGACACAGCTGCCCAGAGCAGAGGGGAAGCTGAGATGGAGTCCAACCATCCCCAGCAGTGCCAAGGCCACCCTGCTCCGTGTCCCCAGGTGCCACATCCACAGGGACTTAAATCCCTCCAGGAATGGGGACTCCAGCTCTGCCTGGTCACCCCAGAATGGTCTGGGTTGGAAGGGACTTTAAACCCCATTCCAGCCCTGCCATGGCAGGGACACCTCCCACTGTCCCAGGCTGCTCCAGCCCCAGTGTCCAACCTGGCCTTGGGCACTGCCAGGGATCCAGGGGCAGCCACAGCTGCTCTGGCAATTCCAGCCCAGCTCCTCCCCACCCTCCCAGCCAGGAATTCCTTCCCAATATCCCACCTAAACCAACTCTCTCTGAGAATGAAGGCATAAATACACAGAGGCTCCTCGAGCTGGAATGATAATTCCAACATTATCCATTGCTGATGCCTAAAAACCCACAGAAATCCTGCAAAAGGGGAAGACACCAATTTGATTTTTAAGTTTGTTTAAAGCAGCTTTACCATTAAACAAGTAAACATTTATAACTGAATAAATACTTTTTCACTTTAGTCAAGGAGCATTCAGTGGCTGTTGGCATAAATATTCAGTTATGGAAATGATTGGATGGAAATAGATTTTTCCATGCCATAAATAAACATTGTCTGCAAGGAACACGCTCCCAACAAGAGGCGTGAATTAGAGCCACTGGTGCCTCATGCCAGCCCTTGAGAATGTTTTATTTAGAAGCACTTCAGCCTGATCCCATCTGCCTGGATTTTCCTGGGTGTTTATCCCACCAGATTGTTAAAAACTTGGAGCAGAATCATGGAATCATTGAGTTGGAAAAAATCTTTGGGATCATCCAGTCCCAGCTGTGCCTGATGCCCACCTTGTCCCCAGCCCAGAGCTCTGAGTGCCACATCCAGGGATTCCTTGGGCACCTCCAGGGGTGGGGATTCCAAACCTTCCTGGGCAGCCAATTCCAAGGCCTGGCCACCCTTTCCATGGGGAAATTTTTCCTGGAAAATTCTCCTGCTGAGGGGGTGCCACATCCTGTGCTCAGGGCTCACCCCAGCACTGGGATGGGGTAAGTTTAGCAGAGGACTGTGCTAAAGAAATAAATCAAATTATAAAGTGGGAATTTGGGATATGTGAGCATCACTGCAGTTCCAGCCTGGTGCTGGGCATCAGCAGGGAGAAATCCATGGGAGTTACCCAAATCCATGGCATTTCCCCAAATCCATGGCCTTTCCCCAAGTCTCTGGTGCTGGATGCAGGAGATGCTTCTCTCGAGCTCAGCACAGCTTTTGGCCCCACAAAGTGACACCCGAGTGTCCCCGAGTGAGTTTGACTCTCCTAAAATGAATTTATGGATAAAAGTCCTCGGGTCAGGAATACTCGTGGTCCCAGCGAGGATGAGGAGAGCTCAGCAAGGGCTGGGGAAGAAGCAAAAGAAATCAGGGATAACCTGAGCAGGGATAAAGAGCACCTGCCTCGTTTGGGTGGGATTTTGAACTTTTTCCCCAAAATGACAGAATGTGCAGGAGCAGAGCATGGGGGAAAGGAAAAGGGAAAGGAAAAGGGGAAAGGAAAGAGGAAAGGAAACTGGAATTTTGCTTGCAGTGTCACAGACTCAAGCGGGAGCAAGGAGGCTCTGCCCCAATCCTGCTGTCCAGCAGCAAGGATACAAAATACTGGGATTTTTCAAACGAAAGCAAGGACAGGGAATCCGCAGGACAAATTCCTGCAGGCTCCGGCTGCTGGAGGGAGCTGGGATTCACGGACACAGCCAGGAGAGGGAATTGCAGGCTGACGGTGCCATCTAGCTGCGGCTCCTGCGGCGGGAGTGCTGCGCTGCCCTCTGGCAGTGGGAGCCATTCCCTGGGTCCTGTCCCTCCAGGCCTTGTCCCCAGTCCCTCTCCAGCTCTCCTGGAGCCCCTTCAGGCCCTGCCAGGGGCTCTGAGCTCTCCCTGGAGCCTTCTCCTCTCCAGGGGAACATTCCCAGCTCTCCCAGCCTGGCTGTAGCCCTTGCTCTCCTGTTTCCTTAGGACAGGACTCACTGCTGAGGCCACACCTGGAGTGCTGTGTCCAGCTCTGTCCCCTCAGTTTGGGAAGGACCTTGGGACACTGAGCACATCCAGAGGGGACAGCGAGGCTGGAGAGGGGCTGGGAACACAAACCCTGAGAGGAACCACTGAGGGAGCTGGGGGTGCTCACCTGGAGAAAAGGAGACTCAGGGGTGCCCCCATCACTCTGCACAGCTCCTGAAAGGTGCCTGTGCTCAGCTGGGGCTGGGCTCTTTCTCCAGGAACTGACACAACCACAGCACACAGCCTCCAGCTGTGCCAAGGGAAATACAGGCTGGATAGCAGGAAAAAGCTTTTCCAGAAAGGGTGATAAAGTTCTGGAATGGCTGCCCAGGGAGGTGGTGCAGTCCCCATCCCTGGGTGTGTTTAACAAAGCCTGGATGTGGCACTGGGTGCCAGGGTTCAGCTGAGGTGCTGGGGCTGGGTTGGACTCCATGATCCTGAAGGTCTCTCCTAACCCAGTGATCCTGTGAATTTTCCCTGCTCTTCCTTTTATCACCAAGGTACTTTAGAAGCATTTTTGTCACCCTTGATGGCCCAGGCCACATTTAATTCTCTCCGAGCTTTATCCTTCCCAATTCCTGTGTGCTTGGATAAATTCCCTGTGTCCTCTCAGGCTGCCTGGCCCTGCTCCCACCCTCTGGGGGTTTCCTTCCTTTCCATGGTTGGGTTTGTCCCTTTCCCTCAGCAGGGCTCTGGAATGCTGGACAGCCCTAAAATCAGCACCACTTCAAGCCCTAAAAATCACTCCAAGCCCTAAAAAGCCCAAACCATAGGAGTTGCAGCCTCCAAACCACCCCAGATGGAGCTGGATCCCAGCAGGAATTCAGGAATGTCAGGCTGGAGGATCATGCTGAAAGCTCATCCCAGCTCACAGCTGGGGAATTCCTGATCCAGGAGATTGGGATCCACCTGGGAGGAGGAAAAGAGCCCCAGGATCACCCCCAGGCTGCTCCCATAAAGCCAGGAGGATTCCCAGCAGGAGTGGGACTGATCTCCTACAGAGCACCCTCAGCTTTTCCAGCCTCGGGATGAGCTCAGAAGCCAAAGCTTTCCCCAAAACCTCTGAAATTCCTCCCAGAGCCTGTGACAAGCACAGATTTTATCTGGTGCATAATCCAATGTGATTTAGTGGGGTTCCAGCAGTGCAAATCCCCTACAAACTCAATTCCAGCAGTTGGAAACTCCTCTCTCCCAAAGCATCACTATCTTCTCCTTGGCTCCGAGCAGGACATTTCATTTCCCTACAGAAAACCATTTATTAGTTGTTCATTATTAATGCAAAGTCCTTGAAGTGGATTTTGATTTCACCTCTTCTTTAGGGGAATCAGCAGCTCTTTATAAATCACTTTGCATCCAAATAATTCCAGCTTCACATCCATGAACCTCCAAAGACTGGAGCCATCAGGAACAAAATGCAATTTCCACAATGAGCTCAGGAAATTCAAGGTTTTGGGCAATAAATACCTGGTTGAGGCAGCAATGAGGTAAAAAGGAATTACAGCTTGTCCTACACCACTTTCTCCCAAGGCTTAAAAGATGGGAACAACAGAACAGAGAAAAGGCAATTGTAATTGTACAAAATTAGGTGCCAACAGAGGTATTTGGATGTTTACAAGGTAATTGAAAAAAACATTTTAGCTTTGGTTTGAGTAGGGATTTGCTTTGCAATTACCATCCCCAACTATTTATTTTTGTTTTCCATAATGAGAAAAAAAAATGCTCTGGCAGAGATTTGGGGCCCAGATCCTCAGGGCAGCACAGGGAAAATTATCTCAAATTCCTTTGACCATCAGGAAGGAGCTTTGCTCAGGAAAAAGGGACAAATATCCACAATTCCCTGCCTGGCTTGAACAGCTCTTGCACCTCTGAGAATCCAAAAAATTCCAATCCTGCTCTCAGTGGTACCCAGCACGGGACCTTCCTCCTGTGTCCAACAGGTTGGGAAAAACAGGGATTTCCCACTGGGATGTGCCCCAGGCACCTGAGAGGCAGCAGGAGGAAAGCTGGGCACAGCAGTGGGAACTGCACAGACCCTCCCATCACATTCTGCATCCTCAGTGATTTTGTTTCTCTGAAATCTTACACCTCAGTTAAACCCCCCTAGAAATTCAGTATTTTGGTTAAAAAGGCAATGAGGGGTTTGTGTTTTTTCAGAACCACACTGAAGCCACACAAACACATCCCACAGGATTCCACTCCCTGTGTACACCAACAAAAACTGGGGTGGGGGGAAAGCCCAAAACCACCACCAGAGCAACTGAATGTTTTTATCTCTTAGTGTAGAACCTTCACACTGAAGCATTTTCTGGTAAGAACCAGGATTTAACCATTTCTCACTCAAAATGAGAGGCCCAACCACCTCCTGGTGAGGAAAGCCAACCCCTCCCCAGAGCTCCCAGATGGTTCCAAATCCCCATCCCTGTGCCACACATGGAAGGATTCAGCAGGAGCTGGAAGGAGCTGCTTCCTCACCATCCAGAGCCCCGTGTCCCTGCCCAGGGCAGGGGACTGGAATGGGATGGGCTTTAAGGTCCCTCCCAGCCCAAACCATCCCAAATTCTCTGATAACCCCACAGCCCTGCTCGGTCCCCTCACAGCAAGGGCAGTGAATAGCAGAAGAGCACCCAGACACTGGGAATCCCAAAGGTCTAGGAATTCCAGACCTGTGGCACACTTAAGTGTCTTTACCTCACTCCCTGTGCCCCAGGCCAGGGCTTGGAGCAGCCCGGGGTAGTGGAAGGCTGGGAAGCCGAGCAGAGCAGGGCAGCCCCCACACTCCAAGAGCAGCCCTGTACAAAGAACCCGCAGAGCCGCCAAAACCTGCACAGAAGGGAAACACGCAGGGACCAGCTGGGTTAGGAGAGCATTTATTAGGTGAGACTGAGTCAAGACGCTACAGATGTGTCAGGGAGGCCCTGGGACGCCCCGGGAGCTCCTGGCTGCCGCCTCATCCTCCCGGCGCTCAGTCCAGCTGCAAGAGAGCGAGAGACACGAAGAGAGTCAGCGGAAACCGGCACCCCCGAGCCCCTTCCCGCAGCCCGGGGCTCACCTTGATGAACCCGATGTCCTTGGCGTACTGGCGGAAGCACTGCCGGCACATGTTGAGCCCGTACTTGCGGATGAGGCCGTGGCGGTTGGAGCACACGCGGCTGTGAGGGGAACAGAGAGAGGCGCGTGAGGGCGGGGAATGGCGGCGGGGAGGAGGGAGGCGAATGTGAGAGGAAAGGGGAGAGAGGCAGGGCGGTCAGACGGCAGCCACGACCCGGGGAGCGCAAGGGGCAGCACTGACCAAGAGCGGGAGCCCTGCCCGAACTTCCTGGGGTGGCTCCAGTAGAGCTGCTGGTGGCCCATGGCTGCGCGGTGCCGAGAGAAAGATGGCGGCGGCCGCCTGCCCTTATACCCTCACGGCGCCTCCCGGCGTGCACCGCGCGACTCCCGCTTCCCGCCCTGCGCCGTCACCGCCGCCAGAGCTGCGGCTGGGCCCGCCCCCTCCGTGACGTCACGCCGCGGGGCGGGGCAGCTCCGCCCATCCCCGTGACGTCATCGCTGCCGAAGCTCGTATTGCCGGCGGAGCGGGCTATGGGTGCCGGGCGCAGTGGCGCGCGCCTGTAATCCTAGCTGTGGGGGAGGCTGAGCCCTGCGGATCCTTGAGCCCACAGGTTCTAGGCCGCTGCGTGCGCGGTGCGGAGAGAGCGCCCAGCGAAGGCCGGTATCGGTGTGGTGATTCTGGGGTGAGCTGGTGGGCTAAGGTCGCCTAAGGAAAGAGGGACCGGCCCGGTTTGGAAATGGAGCAGGTTGAAGCTCCCGTGTTGCGGTTATGAGGGGGACCGCTTCTGTGAATTAGCCACCCCAGCGTAGCCTGGGCAATAGAGTGACACGGGGGCTCACCTTTTGCCCCACACCCTAAATACCCAAAACCCCCAAGCGCCCCTTTTCACCCCAAAACACACACACGCAAACACTGCCTCCTACTGACCAAACACCGCAACAACTCCGCACCGCTCAACTACACAATTCACCGCGCCAACCAAATCGCCAACGCCAATCCTGCCCTCAAATAATACATCTGCGCAAACACTCAGCAAACGCCTCCCCGAGTTCGTTTCTTTTTTCTCACAATCCTGCTTCATGTGCTCAAAGCCGCCTCATGGCGCTCACACCTCCACTGACACCAAGCCTGACCTAAGCCTTCCTGTCCCTTACCAAGCCTCAGCTGCTGCTATCACACCCACCTGCCCTCAGCTCCTGTCCCCTCAGCTTCGCATGTCCCCTCAGTTCCTCTGCGTGTCCTCACCTGCCACGTCCCTTCAGCTCCCGTGTCCCTTCAGCTCCCGGGTCCCTTCAGCTCCCGGGTCCCTTCAGCTCCCGGGTCCCTTCAGCTCCCATGTCCCCTCACACCCGCCATCCCTTCATCTCCTCCATGTCCCCTCCCTCACACCTGCTGTCCCCTCCATGTCCTTACACAGAATTCTCTGGCCTTTCCTCTGCTCCCTCTTGCTCCTCGCACCATTCTCCCCTCTAACCCCTCTTTTCAAAGACAACACATGTCACCACAATGTTTATGGAAAACTTTATATTTTATGCCGTGCTTGGCCATGACTGTGTGTTAGGTAGGCGGAAGCTGGGGATTCAATGGGCAGATTTATGTAAACTTTAGTTCATAAATCACTTTGATGATTGCTTGATTTGTGGACAATTTCCACGTTGCGCCCTGCACAGAATAAAGAATATCTCCTTTCTAAACCTCACTCACTGGTGTTTAGAGTCCCTAAGATTTGGAAATAGCCTCAGCTCCTCTGTGTCCTCCCTCAACTCCCCATGTCCCTTCACACCCTCCATGTCCCCTGACCCCCCCATGTCCCTTCACACCCTCCATGTCCCCTCAAACCCCCCTGTCCCCTCAACTCCTCCATGTCCATTCACAACCCCGTGCTCTTCACACTTCCACACCTCCTCACATCCTCAGCATCCCCTTATATCCTTAATGTCCCCTCACACTCCATGTCCTTTCATACGCCCATGTCTGCTCATATCCATGTCCTCTCAGCTCCTCCGTGTCCACTCACACTCTCTGTCCTCTCATACTCCCGCATCTCCTCACGCTCCGTGTCACCTCACATCCCATGTCCTCTCACACTCCTGTCCCCTCACACCCCGTGTCCCCTCACACTCCTGTCCCCTCACACCCCGTGT
>VYZP01063089.1:262-14722 GCA_013400635.1 Hypocryptadius cinnamomeus
GTTTTGGGGCAGGGATGAGGGGTATTTTACAGCAGGGATAAAGGATGTTTTTCGGGCATGTTTCCTCGCAGCTTGGGCTCCACCCGTGAGCAGGAAGGACCTTGGATGAGGTTCCTGCAGAAGTTCAGCAAAGCCAAACGTGCCCTGCAAACCATCCCGGGAGCAGCCAGCTCTGCGGGAATATTGCAGCAGGAGGCTCCGGGAGCGGGGACAGCCCTGGGGACAGCCCTGGGGACAGCCCTGGGGACATCCTCCTGCAGCGGGACACACCTGCAGCACCCTGGAGAGCCATGCTGGGAGTTTTGCCTGTCCTGGAGCTGGGAAGAGTCACCTTGCCCTGCAGAGGGAGGGGGATGCTGTCCCCTGCTCTGCCCCCAGCGCTGCAGAGATGGCACAGAGAGCTGGGCTGGGACACCGCCAGCCCCGGGGAAGGTGCCACGACCTCTGTGGGCACAGCTTGCTAAAAATTCCCCCTTTTCTCACAAACTGCGAGGTTGTTCCAATGTTCTGCTCGCATCAAGGATGGGCTGAACAACCCCAGCCCAGCCTGGGGCTTCCTGCCCGTCCCAGACCTGTCCTCACCCTCTGGAGCAAAGCGGGGACATCCCAGGACAACAAAATTCACCCTGTCCTGCCCAGAGAGCCCCAGCGCTGGGCAGACACTTCGGGTTGATTTCTACCAGAGCAGGAACACCTTGTAGCCTTCCAAGGGTTTAATCCTTCCTGATTTGTAGACTCGTGTAGAATTTAAAGCTGGATAAAATACTGGAAGGAAATCCCAGTTTAATGCTTATGGAAGGGGATGGGGCAGACTGGCTGCCCCCTTTTGTTTAATTGAACAATTTTATTCCCATAAATGGTCCAGTGGTGCCCATTTAGGTGCCATTAGGACTATTTAGGTGAAATTTTCCTCTTTTTTCACGGACTGCTGTGCAGGTATTTGTGTCAGCACTCCCCATCCTGCCTTGATCCCAGGGTTTGAGGTCCCCTGTTTTCCCAGCAGCTGAGTGACTTTCCCAGGGGACTGACACTGGGAAGAGGAGCTGGAGGGGGTGGTGGGGATATTTTGGGTGTGAGGAACCCCAAAAATGAGAGCCATCAACCTCATTCCCCTCCTTCAGCTCCATCCCCTGGCTTGGCATGTGGACATTGGTGATGAAGGAAATGCAGAGCTGGAAGTGCTGACTCTGATGGACAAAACACACCAGCCTGACCTTCAAACTGGGCCAAACTGGCCTGGAAATTTCCATTACAGCCCTTTGTTTTGCTGAGGGAAAATGTGACTTTTGGGCCATAAAAAATTTCCAGAGGAGACAGATCAGTTTCTCTTTTTATCTTCAGAAACACCTGACTGGAATATTTTGAGTCAGACCCAGCGATTTTGGTGGAAATGAGCACCTTGGGACAACAGGGCCTGGCAGTCAGCTCACTGTGAAGTCATTCCATAAATATTGCTGTGAATTCCCTCTGTCTTCTGGGACAGGTTTCCCCCTGCAGGGGAAAGTGTCTGAGGAATCTTGTATGAAATATGAACCAGGCTTTAGAGAATCATAAAATCACAGAATGCTTTGGGTTGGGGGTGACCAAAAAAACACCTCATTCCACCCCTGCCACGGGCAGGGACACCTTCCATGCACTATCCCAGGTTACTCTAAGCCTGTCTGACAAGGTCTGGAACACTTCCAGGGATGGGGGAATTACGGGGTCTCCCTGGAGCCTTCTCCAGCTGAACAGCCCCAGATCCCTCAGCATGTCCTCATGGGAGAGGAGCTCCAGCCCTTGGAGCAGGTGAAGGCAAGGGAAGAGAAAACGTGGTGGGGTTTTTCAGGAGATAATGGTGGGAGTGGGAATCTTTGAGAGCCAGGGAGAAGGGAGCTGACAACAGGTTTTGTTTTTCAGGCTTTTCTACATCCCCCTCTCTCTCCTGTGGCTGCTTGGAACACGATCCCAGCCATCACTGTGTCATTCCTGAGCCCTGCACAGGGAAGGGAACAAAAGCTCTGGCTCTGAGAAGCAGCTGAACAAAAGTGGGGAATTCATGGAGCCCAGGCTCTCACAAACAGTGCCTGGTGTGGAGCAGAGCTGGCTTTTCCCACCCTGCCACCTGCAGACCCAGGAAATAAAGTCCTGGAGCAGGCCTGGGGGAGCCACCTGTGCTGGAGGTGACTGTCACCATCCCTGGGAGCCAACAAACCCTGCCCAGCAGCACAGAGGGCAGATTTTGAACCACTCACTTCCTTTTCTTCTTCCTGACAGGGAGATCTTGGCCTGTTCAAAAAGGGCTCTGATTTCCCGCTCGTAGAGTCTGCCAAGGTTCTGGGAATACACCTGGAATAGGGGGAAAGGCCAGGTAAGAGCAAAAAGTCCAGATTTGGGCATTTCAGACCTTTCACTTCAGCACAACCCTGGCACCCCCCCCAAGTCGGGCACAGAGCTCCAGGTTGGCCGGACATTCCCAAAGGACCAAGCTCTGGAAGCTCGGATGTCTCACGGCTCTGGTGAGAGCCAGGTCCCACCAGGAATTCCCCAGCTGGAATTCCCTGCCTGTTCCAGGGAAGGTTTGCAGTGCTTGCTGAGGGTTTCTGCCCTACCTTGGGGAGGTCCCAGAACAGAGCAGGGTTGGTGCTCCTCAGCCAGGCCATGAGGGGGGTGTAGGGCAGCAGCTCCTCGTGGTGGGGTCTGTGGCTT
Organism: Hypocryptadius cinnamomeus; assembly: GCA_013400635.1. Taxonomy (NCBI): domain Eukaryota; kingdom Metazoa; phylum Chordata; class Aves; order Passeriformes; family Zosteropidae; genus Hypocryptadius; species Hypocryptadius cinnamomeus. The sequence goes on from VYZP01063089.1 coordinate 2,951, forward strand.
GGGGCAGCCACGCTGCCAATGGGGGCAGCAGGAGCAGGGGCCTGGGAATTGCCCTAAAGGGAGAGGAATGACAGAAAAAATTCACATACAACAGCCTTGAAAATCTGCTGGGACACTGCACCCGCAGAGTTGTGCAGGTGGGATTGGAGTGGTGCAGGTTTGGAGCAGATCCAGATGGAAGAGTTTGGTCAGGGATGTGCCCAGCCAAGGTCTGCAAATCTCCAAGGATGGAAATCCCACAGCTCCTTCCCAGCTCTCTTCTCAGAACTGCTGCTTGAAACTGAACACTGGGGATGGAAGGAAGTAAGGATTTGGGAATTGCTCCTTTCTATGGAAGGAAATCTCTGGGATTGCTGCCCACAGGGGTCTTGTCCATCAAATCTGTTAAACTGCCAGATCAGTGCTTGAAGGTGTTAATCACAGGATCACAGGATTGGGGTTTACCCTGGGATTTTAGGTTACAGACAGATCAGCAACCCCCAAAACAAAATAAGAAAACCTAAACAAAAAATTTCCAGGCCTGAGGACTTAAGGAATGTCACCAGAGGGATTTTGGGAGCATGGATTTCTCCTACATCCCTGGAAAATTAACCTGAGGACTGAGGGACAATGGCAAGGGGAAGGTATGTGGGAAGATCTCTTTGGAGAGACAGCTTGGGAAAATCCTGTCACAGCAGCATCTCCTGCACCACTGGCCCAACTTCCCCAGAATATTCCAATTTCCCAGGATTTCAGGCTGCCATGGAGAGTGGAGCCCACCTGCAGCTCGAAGATGTTGGTGATGTGGTTGATGAAGGAGCTCTCAAAGTTCTGCTTGAGGGTTTCAAACAGGATCAGCTGCTCAGCCACTGCCTGCAGCTTCCGGTAACCTCAAGGGAAAAAAAAGGATATTTTGGGATTTGAGGGGATCTAGGGAAGTTGCAGACCCACATCCCTCAGAAAACTGGGAACTCGGACAGTAGTCCTGAGATAAATCCACCCAAAAGCTGATGAAGGGTCAAAAGCTTTCCTGTGGTACCAAGGAAATACAGACAAGGAGTGGAAAATAAAATTTAAAAAATAAAAATAATCCATGAGTCCAACCTCAGCCAAGGAGATACACCCAGTCTCACCACAAGGAAAGCTTAGGATTTCCTGCCAGGATCAAGTCCCTGCACACTTCCAGGGATCCAAAAACTCCCACATCCTGCCACAATGAGCTGCTGTTTTTCCGCGCTGGAGCACAGACAGCACCGACCAGGATTTCCAACCACAGCTTCCCCAGCTCCTTTCTGAGCTCCAAGAGGTGTCCACCCCTGGCAGGGTGATCCCGTGGGAGGAATCCCTGCTCCTACTCACTGGGGTGGATGGGAAGGTCCATGCAGGAGGACAGAGCCTGTGCTGCAGCCGTGCAGGCTCCGACGGCTGCGGGGCTGGACAGATCCGCCCGGCTCAGGGCGGCGCGGTGCTCCCTGCTCAGCTGCAGCTGGCTCTGCAACACAGCCAGGCAAGGCAGCTGCAAACACAGCCAGCCCCTCATCCCTCCCTTCCCATCCCTTCTCATCCCTTCCCATCCCTTCCCATCCCTTCCCTTCCCACTGGGAATGCTGCTGGCTGGAACAGCCAAGGGCTGCCCTCAGCAGCAGCTGCTGTGTCCGTCAGGGAATCCATGCAAGTCCCCATGAAAACCAATGTTCTGCTCAGGAACAGCTGCAGTGGTGGCTGAGGAAGGCCTGGTGTTGCAAGCTCTGCCTCTAATTAATTCATTAGTTTGTTAATTGCTGGGTTTGTATTCCCAGGTCATGATTATTTAATCAGCTTTGCTACTCCTAATCCTGCCCTGGAAAAGGACTTTCAGAGACCCCTCTGGGCCATGGTGAGGGTCCTGCACATCCCAGCCTTTCTCTGTCCATCCTCACCTTACAACACCATCCCCCATTTCCCAGCCAGAGGAGCTCCATAGCCCTTGCAGACAATCAGAGCTTTCAGTGTTTAAAATTCCCTGGAAGTTTTTCCCAGCAGATTCAGCTGCTGAAGATGAATGTCCTTGCAAAGGCACGCACCGTGAGGAACAGGATCTCATCCATCAGCCTGGTCCTGTTGGAAGCGAGGCGGTGCAGGAGGGCGTTTTCCCGGTGGATGTGATCCATCTGCTGCCTCACACCCCCCAGCAGCTCATCGCAGACCTGCAGGGTCTCCTCCACCCTGGCCACCTCAGCCAGGGCCTCGTCAAGGCAGCTCATCAGCTGGGCCACCTGCTGCTCCGAGGAGATGATGGCCCGGAGGTTGGCCTGTGGGAAGCAGGAGCAGAGGGATTCAGAGCTTGGCAGGGGATGTGTCACCATCCTGGGGTCAAATGTCCTGTCTCTCCCTCTCCTGAGGCACAGCAGAGACCGTGGCGCTGTGACCTGCAGGATGTTGGTGGAAGTGCCACTGTCCCACCTGCATGTCCCCAGGGCCAGGGCACACAAAACCCTGCCCTGGGCAAGGTGTCCCCCTCAGGGCACTTCCAACTGCCCCAGCAAGAAAATTCCTGGGGAGTGTCCAGGAAAATCTGGCCATGAGCAGAAGAGTCTCCATCAGTCTGGAGAGGCTGCCAAGCCCTGCTGGTTCTGTGCCCTGGGAATGTCACTGCAGGGAGTGTCCAACCCTCACCTCCACAAGTGGTGGAGTCCCCTGAGGACTGGAGTGTCCATCCCACAAGATTTCAGAGAATCCCAGTCTGGTTTGGGTTGGGAAGGGACCTTAAAGCTCTTCCCATTCCACTCCATAGGCAGGGACACCTCCCACTGTCCCAGGCTGCTCCAGGCTCCATCCAGCCTGGCCTTGGACACTCCCAGGGATCCAGGGGCAGCCACAGCTGCTCTGGGCACCCTGTGCCAGGGCCTGCCCACCCTCACAGGGAACAATTCCTAATTCCCAATATCCCATCCATCCCTGCCCTCTGGCACTGGGAGCCATTCCCTGGGTCCTGTCCCTCCATCCCTTGTTCCCAGTCTCTCTCCAGCTCTCCTGGAGCCCCTTCAGGCCCTGGAAGGGCTCTCAGGTCCCCTCTCCAGGTGGACACCCCCAGCTCTCCCAGCCTCTCTAACCATGGACACTCATCTCCAAAAGCATCAGCCATGCTCCAAATTCTGCTTCCCTGCCACAACCCAGGGACCCCATCCCATGCCACCAGCTCTGCCCAGAGCTTCCCATTTATTAATTGTTATTTAATTAGAGCCAGAAGCCTCCCCCATGCCTGTCCCTGCCACTCCTTCAGGCTGTCACCACGGGGAGCATCCCCGGTGACATTGATGGGACAGTGCCGTGGGAAGGGGCTCTCCAGAGGCTCCAGGAACACAAATAAAATCCAGCTACAGCACAGAGCTGCTGGGAGCTCCCTGCAGTTCCACATGTGCTGGGATCCTGGAATTCTGCAGGAATATCAATGTCCAAATCAGAGCCTTTGGCCTCCCGGTGTCCCGGCCGTGCCATCCTTCCCTTTGGAGAAATCAACTTTTCCTTGCTGCCAGTGCAGGGATTTCTGTGATTCCCAGAACAGCTGGGTTAGAGGAGGGTGATTAATATGGGAGAGAAAGCCAAGGTGCTATCGCTGGGATGTGGGGAAAACATTGAAATGGATGCATGTGCTGGTCTAACTTGCTGGGATTAATAACATTTAATATTGGAGATTAAGGCTCGGAAATGGAAATGCTCATTAATTAATTTGTATTAGAGGGAAGTCACATTTATTCATTAGAGGGCATTAAAATAATGTATTCAACGGTGCCTTTCATCTCAAAAAACTTAATAAAGATGTATTTGTTGCTCTCCCAGGGTGTTTTACAGCTGGGAACAGTCACAAAGTGCCTGAATTCCTTGCCAGGAGCTGGCAGGAACAAACCTCAGGAGTTTGGGCTTCCAGATTAACTTCCAAGTGTAATAAATCATATATGGGAATACAGCAAACTGCAGCTAAAGGAGGTTCGATTTAGGGTTTGTTCTTTCTTGTATGGTTCAGGATATTTCCTTTTCCCCCTTTTTCCTTGGCTACCAACCACAAAATCGCAGATATTTTAGCAGAAGGTAAGTGCTCAAAGCAGCTTTCCTAGGTTTTTTGTTCCAGCACTTAAAGGAGAAATATCCTCGGGAGAAATGCAATAAATCACAGCAACCCAAATGGAGTCAGTAAAGCTCAATAGTCAAAAGTCATGGAATGGTTGGGGTTGGAAAGGGCCCTAAAGCCCATCCAGTTCCATCCACCCAGGGATGGGAGCCAGGGGTACTGAAGGATCCTCTTCCAGGGCACCCTTGAGCTCTTCGGTTTCATTTCCTCCCTTTCCCTTCCAAATCCATGGAAAACCACAGAATCCTGGAATGGTTTGGGATGGAAAGGAGCATCCATTTTGCTCCCACACCTTCCACTGCCCCAGGCTGCCCCAAGCCCCATCCAACCTGGCCTTGGACACCTCCAGGGATCCAGGGGCACCCCAGCTTCTCTGGGTACCCTGTGGAAGGGGGTCCCCATCCTCACAGGGAAATCTGGAAATATCCTGTGCCTTTTCCACTGGCCCTTCCTGCTGGTTTATATTTTCCTTTTCAATCTCCTTCCAGCTCTGTTTCATTTTTCTCCCCTTTTCACTCTCCCTGGATCCTGCTTTTCCTTCTGTAGGGACCCCTTTTGTCCCTTGCCCTTCCTCAGCCAGCCCCAGAGCACCCCATACCCCAGCACCCCACAGTGAGACCCTTCCCTTCCCTTCCCTTCCCTTCCCTTCCCTTCCCTTCCCTTCCCTTCCCGAAACTTCCCNGGATCTTCCCTTCCCTTCCCTTCCCTTCCCTTCCCGAAACTTCCCTTCCCTTCCCGAAACTTCCCTTCCTTTCCCGAAACTTCCCTTCCCTTCCCCTCCTTGGACTTCCCTGAACTTCCCTGAACTTCCCTTCCCTCAACTTCCCTTCCCTAAACTTCCCTTCCCTCAACTTCCCTTCCCTCAACTTCCCTTCCCTCAACTTCCCTTCCCTCTCCTTCCCCTTCCCCTTCCCTTTCCTCCCAGAATTTCTCCCAGAGTGAAGGGCAGAGCTGCTGATGCCCAGAGACTCAACTCTTCCTTCCAGGCACCTCCGTGGCTCCATACCTCCTCCAGCCCCTGCAGCTTCTGGCCCAGGTGCTCCATGAAGGCCACGGAGGGGCTCAGCAGGGGCTCCTCGTGCTCCTCCATCAGCACCAGCACGGCCGCGGCCTCCTCCGCGCTCAGCCCCTGGGATGGGCTCAGCCCCTGGGATGGGCTCAGCTCCTGGGATGGGCTCAGCTCCTGGGATGGCCTCAGCTCCTGGGATGGCCTCAGCTCCTGGGATGGGCTCAGCTCCTGGGACGGGCTCAGCTCCTGGGATGGCCTCAGCCCCTGGGATGGGCTCACCTCCTGGGATGGGCTCACCTCCTGGGATGGTCTCATCCCCTGGGATGGGCTCATCTCCTGGGATGGGCTCAGCCCCTCCTGCAGCTCGGCCTCCGCCCGCTCCTGCCCGTCCTGCCGGCGCCGCTGCATCCCTGGGGCCGCAGCTCTCCTCACAGAGAGCAGCAGGCACAACTCTCTCCTGGGATTTATCCTGGGGAAGGCACTGAGAAGCACAGAGAGAAGAAGAGAAAACAATTCTTATCTCTACTTGCTGCGCCTGTTTGGCACGTGTGGAATGTGTTATGGAGATTGTTTACCGAGAGTGATTCGTTAATTGGACACCAGTGAAGGTTGTGTTGATTCCTTGGCCAATTGGGCTAAAGCTGTGTCCTGACTGTCTCTGACAGTCACGGGTTTTTCTTTAGTGTCTTAGTAGTATAGTATCTCTACAGTATAGCTTAATAAAGCATTTGTTCAGCCTTCTGGAATCATGGATTCCCTGGTTGGGGGCACCCCACTTCCATACATCCCTGTGGGGGTGGGGATGGCCAGAGCCCTTTGGTGAGGCCATTTCAGCAGCCCTGCCCAAACCAGGGCCCGCTGAGGCCGAGGGGGGAGCCCAACAGGTGGAACGAGATCATGGAATGGGGCAAAGAAAGATGGGGGCGGGATAAAGGGTCAGCTTTGCAAGAGGGACAAAAGGACACTGGGGTTGGGATTTTCCTTGCTCGTGTCTCCACAATTGTGTGCTGAGCCATCCTGACATGTCACACAAAGCTGGGACAAATTCCAGAGGTGAAGAAACTCCTCGATTTAAATTACAAACTCCTCTTATTTAAATTAGACACACGGAAGAAGAGTTTTATAATGAGGGTGGGGATGCCCTGGCACCCATTCCCACAGAAACTGTGGCTGCTCCTGGATCCCTGGCAGTGTCCAAGGCCAGGTTGGACATTGGGGCTTGGAGCAGCCTGGGACAGTGGGAGCTGTCCCTGTCCATGGTCCTAAAGGTCTCTTCCACCCAAACACGTTTTTCTATGAAATGGACTGAAAGTCATCCATTGTAGAGTTAAATATACATACAGATAATACATATATAAAATACATTTTATATTCACAAATGTGTTTATTCCTTGATGAGGGGATGTCACCAGGCTCCTGTGTTACCAACCCTCATCTCCCCAAACCAGAGACTCCTGGGAATGAGATAAATTGTTTTTATTCCCAGCCTGGATCTGTGTATCCATGTGTATCCATAGGCAGTGAATCAATCGATGGCTGTGCCACCAGACACCCAAACCCAGCTCCTGCTGCTCCCTTCTCCAGACAGCACCTCACCCTGTTCCATGACCCTCTTTCACTGCCTGAATTTATTCACCTTTCACCAAAAGGGACACTGCAAAAAGCTCAGTGTGTGACAAGGCCATTAATTAATTAATTAATTCATCATTAATTACCTTCCACTGCAACCAAGAGGACGTTCACAAAGGGGACAGCACCAGTTCAGCTTCCACAAGCACTGAGGAAGATTTTCTTCTCCTCCAAGCTGCTGGAGATCCACTTGTAAAACTTCTTCAAGTGAAGCTCACAGCCCAGGCTGGCCTAGATATCCACAGGTAATTAACACATCAATTAATGAGGTTCAACCAGCACTGCTCATTTAATTCCACATTACAGAACCCCTTCACCTTTTCCTGCAGTTTTGGGGGATGAGTGATGAGTTTTGACAGTGGCCAGTGGCAGATGCTTGGAATCAAAAGCAAGCCCTGAGTTCTGGTGCCTTCAGGATTCCCTGGCAGCTTCCAGGATCCCATGATCCAGCAGCTCCCTGAGCTGGAGGTTGGATGCACAGCCCTGTGTTTAACAGCCCTTGAAGGAGCTGCTGTCCCTGCTCTCCTCTAATGGTTTTTGGGATTATTCAGAGCGTTGGCACTTCCAGCATCCTGCGGGAATGAGCTGGAAGTGCTGAGTGGGAAAGGGTGAGCAACTGGAGGTAAGAATTTGGGATAAATCCAGCACCCACCCCACCCCCACTGCAGATATTCCCTCTGCAATCCCCACCCCACTGAAATCTCAAAGGTCTCTTCACTCCAGACTGGGAATGCCCAGAGAAACCCCAGAAAGGCTTCCACAAGCTCAGCCCTGAAATACTCTGGAGGCAGTGTGGATAATCTGGGTAACCCAGCATCCCGTGTCCTGGCAGGGGAAGGAAAATGGACGAGGAGGAAACACTCCTGGCATTTCCCATGTTGTTTCCATCCATACAAATGTTTCCATCTCCCTCTTCCCAAGGGATGTTTTCTCCTGGAGGGCATCTCCAGCCACAGGAGCTGCAGTTTTGCCACTAAGCTTCATGTAAGTGCAAAGAACAATAGAGGCTGCTGAACTTGGAATATCCCACAGCTGGAAATTCCTTCCTGCACCATCCCAGCTCTGCAACACAGCCTGACCCTCCTGGAGAATTTCTAATTATGGGTACTAATCACCATCACAGCCGTGGGGAGCTGATTGGGGTCACTGCAGTCCTCAGACATGCTCACTCCTGGCCAGGTTGTTCCAAAATACCTTGAAGTGACACTTCCACCCGGGTGCCAGCCCCTGGGATGGCACAGAATTTTGTGAGGAGCTATTAAAGCAGGGAGACGTTAATTAATCTCCTTGTGAATATTCATGATGTTTTGGTCAAGGCTGCTGGAGCTTTAGCAGGGTTGGATTTGCTGTGCCAGCATTTGCTGGTGCCAGGGAAACCCTGGTTTGAATTCCAGCTGCTGAGGGGGTCCCATTTGAGGCATGAGAGGGACAATTCCAGCTGGCTGCATGCAAGGAGCCAGGAAGGGGCAAGGAAGAGGCTCCAGGCCAGGTGAGGGGAAGAGACAATCAGAGAATCAAGGAATGGTTTGGGATGGAAGAGACCTTAAAGCCCATTTTGTTCCAACATTTTCCACTATCCCAGGCTGCTCCAAGACCCAGTGTCCAGTCTGGCCTTGGACACTGCCAGGGATCCAGGGGCAGCCACAGCTGCTCTGGGCACCCTGTGCCAGGGCCTGCCCACCCTCACAGGGAACAATTCCTGCCCAATATCCCATCCATCCCTGCCCTCTGGCAGTGGGAAGCCATTCCTGTGTTCTGGCACCAGCAGAGGATGTGGAGAGGTCATCCTGCTCATCCTGCCTGCAGGAAGGTGAAAGGAGAGGAGGCTGCAATCTAAAAATACATCTGGGAAGGCAAAGAGCTGCCCGAGCTAAAGGACATCACAGCACAACGGGAGCAATGGGGGCAGGAATGCAGGCTGGGAATTACAGGAAGGAGAGCCAGGTTCTCTCTTTGCCTCCCATCAGGAGGTGAGCAAAAATACACCAATATCTAAGATCAATATGATCAGTTTATCCCATGGGACGTCAAATGAGGAGGAAAAGATTGAAAATCCTGCAGGTATCTCCTACTCTGAATTCCTGAGGAGCCAAAGCAGTTGCAGGAGCCAGGCTCACCTGCTAAAGGAATTCTCAGGTGAGGTGGGAGCTCCTGATCTCCTCCTGTGTGGGAAATGGAGATAATGAGGGGTCTTAGCAGATCTGGTATCTATATTGAGATTTTTCCTGCCAGCCATGCTGTACTTCATTTGTTCTGGATGTAAAACTGGGAAGCTGCTCTTTTTCCCATTTATTTTCACGTTTGTGAAATCCCAGGCACGTTGCCAAAGCCTCTGGAACATTCCCATTAATAAAAACCCTCATTATCCCAACTTTAACAATGCTCTGCCAGCCCAGCAGCAGAAAGGGAGAACCTGATCCAAGATGCATTTCCCCAAAACCTTGAAGTCACCCTAAAGGCACAAATTCCCACTGACTCCAGCCCTCCATAATCCCTCTTTCAGTAAATCCAATCTTTAAATCCCTTATGGAGATGTCTGTCAAGGAGCTTTGTCCCTGTGGCCAGATGGGTCTGGCTGTGGCTGGACAAGAGCAGAGCTCTGCAGCCTCCCTGGGCTGCTGCAAACAGCTCCAGAGCTCCTGGGCCTTCCATGGAAACTGTGTCCATGCATCACCAGGGAATCATGGAATAGGCTTGGAAAAAGAACTCCAAAATCAAGTCCAGCCTTTGAGTGAGCACCACTGTGACTGCTCAGCCACGCCAGGTCAGGTGTCTGGCCAGCCTGACTTTCCTAAATTAGAGATGGATGATCCAGGAGGGAAGGAAACCCCTCAGCATCCCCTCAACATCTGGGACATGGGGGCATCTCCCTGCAAAACACAACCAGGATGGAGAGATGATCCATACAAGCTCTGGCTGCCCCATCCCTGGAAGTGTTGGAGCAGCCTGGGCTCTGGAAGGTTCCCTGCCCATGGCAGGGGGAATGGGATGGGCTTTAAGGTCCCTTCCAACCCAAACCACTCTGGAATTCTGGCACTCCCAGGTCTCAGGAAGCTGGGTTGGAAGACACCCTAAAGCTCCTCTCCTTCCAACCACTACCATGGGAGATGTTATTGGGGTGTTTCTCCATTCTCAGCAGACCCAGCAATATCAGGATTCCCGGCAATCCAAGGCCTGTAGGTCCTGGATAAACACTTGGAGACCACCAGCCACCCTTTCACAGCCTCTGAGCTGCGTGGGGAGGGGAAAAACCGAGGGGCTACAACAGAAACACCAGGTTTTGTAAATGTTTGAGTGAGAACCAGGAGTAAATAAAAATACAGACTGCAGGAAATTAATAAAAATATTATTGTTGTTGTTGTTGTTGTTGTTGTTGTTGTTACAACAACAACAGGCATTGGGAATCTTTGGGAGGAGGAATTTGTTGTTGAATTTGTGGCTCTGCAGTGAACTGAAAGCAATGAACCCCTCAACAGCTCCCTCCCAGTTACTCTCTCAGCTCAGCCACACATTTAACAAGCTTGGAATCACATCCCCAGTTGCTAAAAATTCCTACCATGCCTGTGACACCCCCCAAAATAAAACATAATTTGCTACTAAAATGATTCTGTCAGCACCACATCCCTTTGAACCTTTCTGGGTTACCCTGGTTCCTCCATTCCTGTCAGGTTTTCAGCCTCTCCAATGGCATTTCCCTCCCCACACCCATTTCCCAACACTAATTCATTTAGAGCAGCACTTGAACTCCAGGAGAATGATGGAAAGGCAGAGTAATAGAGGGCTCCATGCTGCTGGATGAGTTAATTCGGGAGGCTCGGCACTTCCCGTGGCTGGAATTGAAAAGCTGTCGGCAGCAGAGCAGGATCACAGCCCAGCCACCCCCCCGGCATCCAGAGACAACCTGAGAGACTTAAAGATGTCAGGAAAAGCTCCTGAGCTTCCCCCATCACCCACCCAGCTGCTGGGAAAAGGGAAAGCACCTTGGGAAAGGGAAGGGAGGACAAAGATTTACCAGAGGAGCAGAAATGGAGGGGATCAGCCACAGGGAGCCTCAGAACAGGAAATGATTTGTGGGTGAAATGAAAGCTCTGAGAGCAAAACAGGAAGCCTGAGGGACCTGAGTGAAGCCCTGAGCTGAGGCCAGGGCAGAAAATCCCCAGGTGCAGAAGGAGCATCAGAGCTGCAGAGGGAGAAAAGCAAATCAAAGTGAAATCGCACCCCATTTCCTCTTTGTTTGGTTAAAGAGTCAAAATCAGGGTTAAATCCCCCTTAATTTCCTCCTTGTTTTGTTAAAAACAGTCAAAAACATGGTTAAATCACCTCCATTTCCTATTTCTCTGTTAAAAAGAGTGAAATAGGAATTAAATCACCTCCATTTACTATTTCTTGGTTAGAAAGAGTCAGAATCAGGGTTAAATCACCTCCATTTCCTATTTCTTGGTTTAAAAGTGTCAGTCTTCTCAGAGAGAAATGGTTCCTCCATCTGAGCTCACCTGCCACTCAACAAGCATGGAATTGCAGCTCCAGGGGAGATTTGCTTGGGATTTTTCTTTCTATTTTTCTTTATCCCTGTTTTAAAATTCACCTCCCAGCGCCAAAGGCAGGAAAATCCCAGATGCCCCAACCCTCCAAGCCCTGGCACTGCCTCCTCCCATGGGCTCTTCTGTGGATGTTCAGCATTAAGGGTTTGGTGCAGCAGAGGCTCCACTGATTTAGATTATCCCAAAAAATCAGAGAAAAGGGAAAACTGCATGGGGCATTGTGGAGTTATTGGGGTTTCTTTTGCTAGGGTTGGGATGAAATGCACGAGACGGTATTTTTTGTTGGGACTCAGATGTTTATTAGTTTTTATCTAAATTATAGTTTCAGAACCCTGAGTTCTACAGCACCTCACTCTAACAAACTAAAAATGGAGCCCCATCTCTCTCTCTACAAGGCCTTTTAAGGATAAACCATCTAATTAAGAAATGACACCTAAATTATTTTCACTTTTAACCCAATAACCAATCACCCACAGCCTGCAATGGGGACTTTTTTATCCAATTAC
>VYZP01063094.1:0-15233 GCA_013400635.1 Hypocryptadius cinnamomeus
GGGGCTGCACAAGGGTGTAAAATTAAGCAAACATGGAAGTTTTTATAGGCTCCAGCTTTCTACCTTACAGAGCAGATGGCATCTCTGTAAGCATTGTGGAACATTATATTTAGAAACAATTCCATTTTTTATTCAAATTATTTGTTTACTGGGAACAAACAGCATAGTTAGTATGCTGCAGATGTTGAGAAACGTCCTTCTTTTCGAAAAACCTTGTGACTTCTGTTGATAGTGACTACAGATACTTGAACCTACCTGAGCTTCTTTCTAGAGAATCTGTCTGGGATTACCAGATAGTGTCATTTCTTTTCAAGATACTTCGCTCAGTTCTACAGTAAATTTCTCTAGTTCCTGTAGCAAGTCTAGAATGTACCCTAATACACAGGCATTCGTTATGGTTTAAGTGTCTTAAGACAGATCAGTTGAATCATGTTACTCAAACTTGAGATCAAATATAAAGAGGAAAATAGCTGAGAACACAAAAAGAAAAAAATAGGTTGAATAAAGGAAAGAAAATTTGAATTGCTTTTTACTCCATAAGCACTTATATTTTTCTTAATCAATTCTAGTTTACCGTAATAGTTTATTGCTAAGATAGGATAATAATCACATCTGTCCACTCAGTATTGAACTTCTAAAAGCCAAAGTATTTTCCATCCTTACCCTCTTTTAGAACAATTTTTCCAAACGCAATTTCAAGTCTATGAGCAAATTATTACTTAGCATGTGTCTGGAGGGAGAAATATTCTTCAGCAGTAATTCAGTGCATAAAGTATTCAAGGGACAATTCCCCAGTAATACTTGTTTTGCTGTGGCCAGTATTCTCCAGTTGATCCTTGCACTTGGATTGCAGCACTTAAAGACAGTTTTTCAGAAGAGTAATTCTCATCATTTCCTCAAAATCAGACCCCTTTGCAGTGTCTCAGAACAGGCATAAAGAGAACTGAGCAATCTCAACTCAGGAGACCCTTCTGATTTTGTAGGTTTATGTACTTATTTAATTAAAAGTGTCCCTCTTCTTTTGAATCAAATACCAATACAGGATTAAGTTCCCCAATTATTCATAACTTGATCGGCTTCATTACAATTTTTGAATATTCTGTTCTCCGGGTGAACAACCTGGTGAAGAGAAGGCTTCAGGGAAATCTCATTGCAGCTTTCCAGTACTTAAAGGCAACCTAAAAAATGGAGGACAGTGATTTTTAACACAGGCAGATAATGATAGGACAAAGAGGAACAGTTCTAAACTAGAAGAGGAGAGGTTTAGATTAGGTATCAGGAAGAAATTCTTTACAGTGAGGGTGATGAGGCACTGGAATGGATTATCCTGAGAGGTTGTGGATGCCCTATTCCTGTCAATGTTCAAGGCCAGTCTGGATGGGGCCCTGAGCAACCTTATCTAGTGAGTAGCACCCCTGTCCATGCCTGTGGGGTTGGAACTAGAAGATCTTTTGGGTCATTCCAAGCCAAGCCATTCTATGATTCTATGATTCTGAGACTGATCTCTCTGCATTGGACTACAAAGAACCTAAACATTTCAAAATATTTTCTACCACTTTCTCTTTTAAAGAGTTTGGGATGTGAGATGGTCAGGCAAGTCTGATTTTTTTTTGGCAGTAGTTCTATGGGGCTTATTAGTGCTTTTAAATTTTTGTTTTATATTAGGAAGGTGGGTTTTTTTAATCTCAGTTGGCAGCAGACAGGTGAAAAATGAAGAGGAATAAATACAGCTACTAATTAATTTTATCAGACTTTCAAAAATTAAATGCAAAACCCTTAAAAGTTGATAGTGCTGATGAAAATCCTCTGCTGATGCAAATCTCTGAAATGAACTTCAAACAAATTTATGTCTAGCATTCTTCTTTCTTTTCCACCTCTAGGTTCAGTTTCATGTGTGGTTGTTTAAACAGGGAAACATACAAGACACACCAGAAACTATCTAGCATTGCAAGCTGAGTGTTGGAGCTTCAACTTCATCCGTGTTTGCTTAAAGGGATGTTCACATCTCACCTGAGAAGCTGTTCTAGCTGATTGTCTAATGCCCTGCAGTTTATGGCCAGGACTGGTCATAAAACTTCCACCTACTTAAGTGGGAGGATAGGAGCTCAAGGAAAATAACATTGACAACAAAGATCCTGAAAAGGAACAGATTAGGTCCCTCTCCCAGAATTGTAAATGTCTTTAAAGCCAGAAATTAACATTTAAAATCATAATTCTGGCATCCTGTTAGAGAATCGCAGCATTGCAGCAGAGCTGAGGTTAGGAGGCATGTCTGGAGATCCCCCAGTCCCGCCTCCTGCTGAAGGCTGCGTCAGCTGGAGAAGCCTGCTCCAGGACATATCCAATCACGTTTTTGAATATCTCTAAGGATTCAGACTCCACAGCCTCTCTTTGTAGTCTGTGCCAGTTCTCAGTATAATTCCTTATGTTTAAATGAAATTTTTTGTATTTAATTATGTGCCCACTGCCTCATGTTCTGCCACTGGCACAGCTGGGAAGAGTCCACTCCACATCCTCTGGAGTTTATACACACTGATAAGATGCCCCTCAGCTAAATAATCCAAGATCTCTCAGCTAATCCTCATACGGTAGATGCCCTGAATTCATCTCTTTGTCCCTTTGCTGGGCTCACTCCATTATGCCTGTGTACCCCGCTGTACTGAGGAGCCAAGAAATGCACACAGCTGCAGTCTCACCAATGCTGAGGAGAGGGGAAGGGTCACCTCCCTTGATCTGATAGAGATCCTCTCTTTGTGGTAATTACTCTCTCATTTTCAAACTAAATCTGTTTGATTCTTATTTTAAAGCTTGTTTTCATAAATATGAAGAAGAAATGGGGAGAAAAAACAACTAAGAAAGGAAAAAAAAACCCAAATACAAAAGCCCAGAGAAGAAAGATAAAAGACAATGTGAGACAAGCCCTTGGAGCCCAAGGCCAGGGCTCTAAGAAGAAATGTCACATTGACACAATACTTGTAATAAATTAAAGAGCTGCCACTTCAGACGTTGCCATCCTGCCACTCTGGCTTTGACTTCACCCTTTCTTCTATGGAAAAGCACCAGGCACTCGAGGCACAGCTGGCACCATCTATACTGGGTTTTGGTTTCTCTCTGCACTCCAAACTGCCCTGAGCCAACAGGAAGTCCAAAGTAATTTATTTGGTTCCTTAAATATTTGTGCCTGTGGTATTTGCTCTAGGCTGGCCAGACAGAATCTGAGATGAGTTTGGCCTTAAGCTGTGTTTGAAAACCTATAAGTGTGTGTATCATGGAAAAATTGAAGGGAGAATGGATGCCGCAATCACTTAACACAAGGAACTAGGCAAATAAGGAAGAGATGTTGGTTGAGCAGAGTGGGAGACAGCCAAGGAAACAAAATTATTTAGCCAGCCTATGATCCATTGCAGCGAGAATGTCCGCAATTTCAAGAGGCTATCCAATATTTATAAAAATGCAATAGTAGGCTTAAGCAAGAAAAGGCATGCGGTTAGGTGTCATGTGATTTGTGTGATAAGAGAAATGTGTAATTGAGCTGGAGTGGAGGTGAAGCCTCTTCCTTCACATACAGTGCTATTACATTCTTTTCCACTTGGATACCCTCTCCAAGCACACTAATCCATGGATCTGCAGAAGGATAATCTACTGACATCCAATTTTCTGGGATTTTTTTCTCCTGGATGGGCCAATTTGTTGACTGAGAGGTGTGGATGTTAACTCTTTCCTACATAAGTGGACCTCAAGAATTAAAGATTGGTTTGTTCATGAGCAGTGAGCAAGCCTGTGTTTCTACCTGTCTTATTGATGACATTACTAAGTACCCCAAGCTAGGGAGGGCATTAAAGACATTAGAAGGTAGATCACTACTGCAATTATCATACAGGTAAAGGAACAAGTGTTGGCTCTCAAAATTAATAAAATGAAGCAAAGAGAGAGGAGTAGGCTAAAACATTTTGACTGTGATTGTTGTTCAGATCTATTCCCTGGAGATCAAATATAGAATTGTGGGCAAAGCCCAATTCTTACGTAGATATTCCTTGGTCTCAGAGGATGAATGGATTCCTTTTTCCAACCACGAATGCCTTGAAGCTAGGATTTAAAAGGCCATTGTGCTTTGCTAGTGCTCACTACTCCTGGTGCTGAGAAAGCCACATTGTTCTCCCCAGGAGGAGGAGGAGCAGGAAGGGTGGGAATTGGGTTGTGAACTGCACAGCCTCACAGGGAGCTTTGAGGGTTTTTTGCATTCAGTCGCTTCTTTGCAAGACACAATGAAAATTTTGCAGCTGCTATTGTAGGAGAGAGAGTTTGGATGGTAGCTGGTGTATTAGTACTATGCTCTGCATCCTTACAAGAGGTACTGGAAAACAATTTTATCATTTTTAAATGGTTTGATGTATTTAGTAGAGAGATCTGTGCGGTGCAAGCATGGGCTTGGGTCAGTGACTTGGTTCTTTCATTCTCTCACCGGTGTTGGGAGATCTTTCTTGTCAAGTAGTCCCATAGTGCACATACTACTGTTCTGCTTTCAGGAGAGGACATGCAGATGGCACTCAAAAAAACAGCCCAAGAAATATACCTGCCTCTGGTCAGGCCTGATGAAGATCCCTCAGTGTGGAAGTCTGTTGAGTACTGTGCGTGGCAATAGTGCATTATCTCTCTCAGAAACCTCGGGCCTTCTGTTGAAGCTGAGTGTATGTGGACAAGGTTTTTCCCACAGTGTATCTCTGCAGGAAGTGTCTCTGCAGGGTATACCTCCACATGTTTAAAGGGAGAAGACAAGGGAAAGCACAGTGATGGGATAAGGAAAGATTGGTAAAGGCTTTTGTTGCAAGGACAGAAGGACTCCAGGCTCTGGACATCCTCAGCCACTCCAATCCACAGTTTGATCCAGCTGTAGGCATGATGGATGACCATCCACTCAGCATGACCACCCCCTTGAGGGAAAGAGAGTACTTGTGGAGAGGACTTCTCTTTTGACTCTATCTCTAGCATTCTGTGTAGAGGGACAGTCTCCAAGAACAAAATTACTCATAAACATCTCCTGTAGCAAGTTTCTCTCCAAAGGAAAATATCATTTTTGTAACTCACTCTTCCCTTACAAACACATGCACCCCTCCTGTTTTGTCAATGTCTGGCTGAGTGTTCCCCTTGTGGGTTGACCCCAGTCACCAGATAAAAGGGAATGTCAGATGGGAATTAATGAATCCCACTTCTTTCCACTGAAGCCAGGCAGAATAATTCCAATAATGATTTGCAAAACAGTCATATTTTTTTATTTGTAGAACAAGGACATTGACTTTCATTGCCAAAGGACCTGTGTCTCACCCTGCAAATGGAAAGGAAAAGTACAATCCTGGGGTTGTACTTTTCCTTTCCATTTCAGAGTGGCCCAAATCCCAGTATGGACAGCTATAAGAGGACAAACTGCACCTCAGTTTCCTACACACCCACCTCCTGGCTTCCTGTGCAAAAACTGGGCCAGTTCTTCCCTATTCCTGATTGGTTCACAGTCTTTCTCCCATCTCTCAGCAGATCTATCCCCCCCCCTCCAAATATAGCAGGGACAAACCCATGTTTTTTCTCCTGCTCTTGGATCATGACTTTGTGATGGATCACTCTTTAGCCGTGGAGATTGTGCTCATTTCAGTTCATACATCTGCCTGCTTCAGGTCCCTAGCCCAGAGAAATAGTGATCTCATTCCTGAAGGTCTTCTGCCTGGGAGGCAAATCAATTTGTGCAGAGCACGGGTAAATCATGAAGTATGCAAGCATTTGGAGTTAACAGGTGTCAAAAGAAGGAGCAAATTGGGAAAGGGGCAAGTCACGTTTGTGGAATCTTTTCCCTTTCAATGAAGAGCGACCTCAACCCTCTGCTCCATGCCTGCTTTCTCCTTGCCAGTGTGTGAAAGGGCAGGCTGAAATTTCAATTTTGAGTGCATCCCAGGAGGATGCTTTGCTAATTCTTTCTGGGGGAGAGGCTTGCAATTCCTGCCTGTCTGGAGCTCCTAGTTCTGCTTATTTTAAATTAAATGCCTCGTCTCCCAGCATGCTTACATGATGGCTTTTTGTCCCACACAGTTCACTGCTCATTCACCACCTCCAGCCCTGCACTGGAGGCATGCACACATTGCTTTGCTCAGTATAAAATTCTAGCTAGAGAAATTACCATCAGATCAGGCAGACAGACACAAGAAAGTCTTTGCTTATCTTCCCTTCCTCCTATGTCTATCTGTGTGCAGCCCTGCCTGGCTCAGGAGTGCAGAGGTAGCTGCTGCTGAAAAGAATGAGACAGATTTTCTTCACTATTCTGTCAGGGCAGGAGACAGCAAAGCACTTGACATGAGAGAGCATCCCTTGAGGTGGCTGAGGCCTGGCTGGGTTGTCACAGTCATGCTTTCCATGAGGACAAGAGCAGAGCAGAATTAAGGTTGGTGGCTGTTGCAGCAATCGATGAAGTAAAAGGCTTAGCCTGCTGTTTCCTTTCTTGTCACTTCCATACTCATTTGTTAAGGTGGATGGCAACATGTCAATTTGCCTCTGGTCTATGGGGTTTCTTTTATTTCAAGCGTGGTCATGTCCAGCAGCATCTGGAAAGCCACGGTGGCAGAAGTTGCAATCTTTGCATAATGGAGTTTTCAGGAAAAGGAGCTGGGGTCAGGAACCTGACACCAGATAGGTCCGTTGCAAAAAAAACCAAAAAAACAGTGTTGAAAGTCAAAGGAGCTATGCACGATTTGCAGTGCTTATCTGAGATCAAAATATGGGCATTCATTATAAATGGGGGGGAAAAAAAAGAGCTCTTTCTGCTAAGCCAGACAGCTGGTCAAAATAGCACAAACACGTTGCAACCAAAACACATCTCAATAGCTGTGATTTTTTCGCCTGTGGCCATGCGTGGATGTCACCTCTAAGGGGCAGTGTGTATGTGCGCATTGCGCGGCTGGGATCAGCCGGGCAGGGAGAACCGACTGCCGGCATCATTCCGCAGGGGCAAGTTGTTTTTCTGGCTGAGAAACAAGACTTAATATATAAAATTGCTCTAAGGATAAGAATAGCAAACATGCAGCATAAATAATGTAAAGCAAGAAGAAAGTCCGGCATTGTTTAGAATATTTTATAAGGAATTTATTGTTGTTAATTGAAGGGGAGAGATTGATCACTGAGGAATCTAGCTCATTATTTAACAAAACCTGGATAAATAGTGTGTCATTTCTCTGTTCTGCTTAGCATTCTCCTTCTGAAACCTTTCTGTTTATGGAAAAAAGGCATTTCAAACCAGATACAAAGTGATGCCCCAGGACTCCCCTTCCATTCCCACATAAATACATTATAAAATAAAGACAGACAGGATATAATGCTCTCTCCTTCCTTGTCTTTTCCTGCTCCCCGACATTTTGAAATTCCTGTTGAACCTCAGCATGCAAACATGGGCGCCAGAAAGAGAGGAAGGGAGGAATGCGCTGTGCTGTGCCTCATATCCTGGTCCAGGGGCCTGCCCTGGTTGCATGCGGCAGGGAATTGGAATGCTGATCGTTCCAAGCAGCAGCTGCAGCAGCTCTGTCAGCTCCTTCAGCCAGGAGCCGTGCCAGCTATCGATCCGGCACTGGGAGTCACCTCGGTGCACCGGCGCCCAGGGCCTGATTCTCACCAGCAGGACACTTTTGATAACAAGGTTGCCTACGTGAGGTGGTTTAAAAGGTCTTTGCTGTTAATTTGTTAAGGAAGGAAGCAGAGGGAGGTGAAAAGCCATTATGCTAATTTTTTTTTTTTTTCTGCTTTCATTTTGTAGTTTCCAGCCTTTGAATAGGTGCCCATAATGAGCTGGCTCTAAACAGAAATACTACCAGAATTAAAATAAGACAAGACTAACTTGGGCATGCTGATTATATCCAGTACATTGCAGCCACCCTCTGATGCCCGTTTAATACTCATTTTTCAATTATCAGCACCAGACTAGTGAAATTAAAGGGCACTGGGGAGATTTTAGAGTCTAACCTTGCTTTTTCCATGCTGAAGTTGAGATGGTTGGTCAGCTGAGAACTGCTGGATCCAGTCTCAACAGCCATAGAAACAAGTGAGAGGGTTCCATGACCAAGCAAACCATTTCCAAGCCACTCAAAGAACACTGTGATGGCATTGGGAAGGACCAAACTGGCTGGATACAGAAGAAGCAGAGCTCTCTAGAGGCACAGTGGTATGCTTAGTCTCCTATCCCCACAGCTGCAGAGATGTAAGCCCTAGACTGGAGTCACACAGGACCACACATTTCCCTGAGTGAGAATTACATGGCCTGATTTCATAGCAGCAAGGTAGTTTTCAAATAAATCTTGATTTTTCTATCTGTGTTTAAAAAAATCCCCAAAGCTCAAATTATCTCCATTTGGTATTTTATTCCTAATTAAACATTTTGATTTTCAGTTATCAGCATGACATTTTTATTTTTGAACCTCCATTTTATTTTGATTTTGTTTACACGATGTACAGAACAGCAAAACTGCTTGAATACAAATTTTTATTCAATCTATGGCAAACTTCCTTTCAGTCTTCAGTGTAGCAATGATTTTGTACTTGATGTCAGCCTAAAAGTATTTTCACCCAATCTTTTTCCTTGAAACTGCTAATGCATCAATGTTTAACTCTAGTTTCAGTGGACCCTTCCTTTCTACACCTCCCAGGCACTGAAGGACAGCTAACCCTTTGCAGGGTTCAGGTCTTATAAGATCATCAAGACAGACCCTCTTTCTGGGGTCTGTCCCAGAATGATATCTCCTGGTACTAGGGGCTCCCAGCACTACCCAGGGCACCACATAACAAAGAGAATTGTGATTTGTTTTTAAATGCCATCAAATCATTCTACCTGAGATTTGTCAGTGCTCTGCAATACAGTTCATTAACTACTGCTTGTGTAAACATTTGAGAGATGACTCTATTTGCGTGGATAATAATATGTGAAGCTTAGTTATGGGAAAATTTTTGTGGTTTTAGCTTTCTTGGTTTTTGTTCTGTTTTTCTTGAATTTCTATACGGTTTTAATGAAAATCAGGCCTAATTAAGTCTGGGATTTTTTTTCTGTCTGTGCCTTGATTATTGTGAAGAATACTCAAGGGCTGTAAGGGAGAACAGCTGATTAAGAAGAAATCAAAGTATTTGGATACTTTTTCTAACTACTCACCAGTCTCATTCTGCAAAATATTCCCACAAACCCAAGGGGAATCCCTGAGTCTGAGCAGTGGCACATGAGTGTTATTGCAGCCATGCTAACCTGCAACAGGAAGAATTACTTTGACTGACCTTCTTTGGACCTGAAATGGTTTCTGAAACAGCCAGAGAAGAAGCTGCCCCTCAAAAGCCACAAAATGTCACTGCTGGATCACTTTGAGGTTTATGTCTAGGATGAGGTAGGGAGCTGGTCTCTGAGTGGGAAGGGGCAACTCATTTCTCTAAGATGTCTTGACTTTCCCTACCTGCATAGGTGTTCCTGGGCACAGATGAGTCCCCGGTAGTGGGGTGACCTCTCCTTGGGTGGGCTGTTTTGTCCCTGCTGAATGGGCCTTCATGCACCTCAGGATCCTCCAATGGCTTGTTAGTTTTCATGCCTATCCCTCTCCACTACCTGTACAGAGAGACTCTAAAACCAACAGCCCTAAAATATATCACAGATTTTTTCAGTATAGATGCTGTATTAGACAGGTAAGTTTGCTTTCAAACTCACAGTTGGCTGCTTAAATACAGCCCCAGATGTCTTGTGATAGAACTGCTACATTGACATTTTATTGTGTTTTTTAGAAGCAGATTTAGTCAAATGGTTACAAATAATTTGAACTTTGGAAAGCAAAATCCTTTTTTTTTTTCCTGTGGGCTCAGTGCTGGAGAAAACAGGTGATTCATGATGCAACATTATGCTCTTCATTTGAGTGCTGCAAAGATTAGATTAAGCTTCTTGTGTACAGTGTGACTGAGCCAAAACACTGCCACAGAAAATCTGGTCCCTTCTGCTGCAGCACTGAGCACACAGCTCCTCACTTTGGGAGCCTTAATGGTGCCAAGGGTCAGGCCAGGCACCAGTGCTCAGCTGTGGGCCAGCGATCCTGGCTCTGTATTTGCATGTCTTTATGTGTCCCTCAGGACCATTTATCTTAGGTCTAGCAGGATGGCCCTTCTGTGTCCTAATGCATTTGCAGACAGTGACACAGAACTGTGATATTCCCTTCCTCCACCCCGTCTAACTGCTGAAATTGAGAGAATTGTAACAGAGTGATTTCCAGCAGAGAGCAGGAATCAAGAGCAAGGGACTGAACCTTCACATGTATTCATGACCACGCACACTTTTATGGACCCAATAGTACTGTCAGGCATTTCATGGTGCTTTCTATCAAGGACACTATATAACAATAAGTTGTATTGTACTGCACTTTCAGTGAATATATGAGGTAATTGGTGTGCAGTTCCCTAGACTAATACTGGAAGACAGGCACCTGTGGACAGAGAAAATGAAGTTTAAAAATCTCTTTGCTGACTGCATTCCCTCAGCTGGGAGAGCAAAGCACAGCCAGTAACAGCCACAGATCAGTTGTTTTTAATGCTCCTCAAGCCTGGGTTACATCCCTCCACTGCAGCCCCATCTTACTAGGATGGAGCTGGGGACTTTAATTTAGCAGTGGAGGGAGGGGTGTGTGCTTACACCCCCACCCCTTTCAAAGCCCTAGAAGAGGCTTTCCCCCTTTCCACAGTGCTGAGCTGATATGTAAACCCCAGGACATGAGTGTTCAGCACACAGAAGGCCAGGAGAGTGAGGAGAAGTCCCTGCCACCCTGAGTCACTGTCCAGGCTGCTGTGAAGGACTGGCTGCTTCCAAGTGGGGCGTCCCCCCGATAGCTCTCAAGGGTTGTGTAACACGTTGTGTCATGGCCAGTCATGGAGCACCTGGGGAGCAGAAGGAGCCATGCCTGCAGCTCTGTTCTAAGCAGTTTTCCCCGGCCACCATGGGTAATACAGGAGATGTGGGCTGCAGGCAGAGAGCGACTCTATATTTTCCCTGCACTTGCATTCGAACAAGATATTCAGCATAGAACCCATAAATGATATCTTACCCCATTCAAGGTCTGATGTGTTAATCTGTTGTCCAGCTGCAGTCAGCTGAATCACTTAGGTTAGCTCCTCTGGGTGTAGTGTAAGTCCTCCATGAAACTAGCCCTTAGCACAGTGCATAGCTGTGAATCCTCCTGCTGCTGAAGTGCTGGATATGAGCTACAGCCAGCAGGAACGATGTATATTTTCTTTCTTGTACTCTCTTACTCTGTGAGCGATCACAGAGTCATTTCATTGAGATGTTGAGTCCCAAATGTCTTGAATATGATTAGGTTGAGTCATCTTTTCATATAGGTCTCTTTATTATTATTATTATTTCTAACATTTACCCACTTAATTGTGAACAATGATATTTATGGGGAGCATGTCCATCCATACATAAATATTGCTGGTAATATGCCCAGGGACAACCACTTGCTAGGCAGCAGGACTTTAAAAATGTAGGCAGTTCATTAAAGCCCACCCATGATTTATCCCCTGACCTAATTTCCGCAGGAGGAGGTCATACTGGCAGTTCTGACACGTTCACAGTGGCCAAAGAGCAGCTTACAGTGTTAGAAGCACTGTGCACCATGGTAATATTGCACTCAAGGCAATCCATCACCCATTGCTGCCAGGGCTAGTTATGGATTCAGGTCACCTACCTGTGTGTGGGAATGTGAACTTGCACACCACTGGAGACCCTGGAGCTTTATTTCCACCACTCTTTGTATGTAAGCCCATCAGAGAGTGTCATCCTCTGACCAATTGACAGAGCAGGTGCAAAGAACAAAGAGTGACTTGAGAAAGGAGACAAGACCTGTGACTCAGAGATTTGTCCCTCATAAAAGAACAATGAAAAAGGCAGCAGTGGGATTTTAAAAGCAACATCCTGAGAAAAAATGGAATGGTTCTGTAGACATTCCCCATCAGATGCAGCACTTCATGGGGGAGTGAGAAGAGACAGCACACTGTAAACTCTCCATAGGCAAGAGTTTGTGGTCTGTGTGTAGCAAAATAGCAAGCCAGTTTATATAGGACCTGTTTTCCTGGGTGCTACTCAAAAGCAAAGGCTCTTAACTGGTTAGGTAAAATCATAAACAGAAGTAAGTATGTTTGTCAGTCTGACTCTATGAGAAAGTTGTATAGTTAACCACTAGCTATATAGGAACTGTGTTGTGATAAGAAAAAAAAAATACAATATTTGGCATCAAACTTTTTCTTTTAAGATATCTGCAGTATTGCAATCTAAACATCTTTCTGTATCCTATTGACTATTTAGTCTTCCATGTTATTGTTTAACCGTATCTGAAGACAAATATTTTATATTAATTCTGACTTCCTTTAAATTGTCTTATTTCATGCTATCGAGCAAATTAATGCACTGAATCAAGGGCAATTCTTTCTGTTGGGTAGCTCATCTTGCTCATTATTCATTTCTGAAGGAGTGGAAATCCTTTATGTAACTTCATGCTTCTGTTACTTAGAGTACTCCCTGTAAATACAAGGAGTTGTTTTTCCAACATTTGCAACTGGGTTGGGAGCTGGCTAGAAATTGCTAGTGAAGCAAAAGAAGAGATAGATTAGTTTAACCCAAATCCAGAAGGAATCTGAAGTCCATTTTGCAGGAAGTTTGCTCTAGGATTGCTTTGGGCTTGAGGAAGCCAGCACATACGCTCCCAGTGTATGTCCAGGAGCTGCACTGTGTCTGCCTTGAACTTTGTGAACCTTTTCCCAACAGAATATAACTGCTGGGCAAAATGTTCTGAGCAGAGCTGCAATATGCAATTAGGACTGTCTGGTTCCCTGGGAATCTGGAAGCCGAACTACAGCAAAATTGAATATTTTTTAACCTTGATATTTTGGGAAAGAATAGTCTCAAAACCTGCAAAACACTGCAAAATATTCACACAGGTTATCATTAGTTATTACAATATCTAATATCGTATGTCCCATTTTTGTAGCTATACTATACATATATACTATTTTTATATAGCATACCTTTTGGAGTCCCAGTGTAAGTCACATGCCCAGTGTATCCTCTGTCTTCTGCCAGTGCCCATGTCTAAGAGGCAGACCTAGCACTGCCTCAGGCATTGAGGTTGCTGAGTGGATGTGGCCCTGCAGAGGGAATGCATTACAGGCAAAGAGGCCAGAACCTTGGCTAGTCCTCATCCCACGTGCCCACTAATGCATAGTACATGCTGGCACAGGGGGGAAGGGATTTTGTGCCATTATACAACCAATTTGAAGGATGCTCAGAAGCTGTGTGTTGTCTGTGAATGCTGCTGTCACACATATCTATGTATGTCACTTCTGAAGATAGTGGTTTCGTCTGATGTGGAGGCTCTTCGGCTGGTGGCAGATAAAATGTCCCCTCCTGAGAGGGGAGTGAGTGACAGGGGGAATTAAGCTCCATTTCTTCTCCTGGAGTTAGAAAAACTTTTGAAGAGCTAATTTCTTATCTATTTGTTTTAGCAAGACAGGGCTGCATTTTCATCCTTGTAGACTGATCTTGCTCATTCAACATTGTTCATTCAACAGGAAAGTAAATATCTCTTTGAGCTATACTTCTCTCCCCCACTTACTTGGCAGGAGACACCTGTAAAAGAAGAAGATAAATAATGTGTCAAACATGGTCTGCAGAGGATTCAGCTGAGCGGTTTCTGGCTTCCCCTGCATGTCCTCCAGCTGTTGTGCCCCTAGTAACTTCAATTGCTGTACACAGCCTCGGCCTGGCTGCAGTTTCATTCAGTTGGATCTATACTCCCAAATATTTTTCTGCTATAACAATCTGCCTGGGCCAGGACTTCAAACATCTTCCTGTGTGGACTGGGAAAAATATATAGTAACTATCTGCACTCTGCTATGAACAAACATTTAATAGCTGTAAGTTAAAGATTTCATTCAGAGCACTGGGTCAGCAAACTGCTTCTGTGGGAACCACAGTCCCATGTGTCAGGTTCATATGTACCTCATCTCATACTTCCATGGCTTGGCTTGCCCAGAAAGGAAGACCATTTTTTCTACAAGCATTTATCAAACTTTTATGTGGTGACTGCCAAAACTCCTCCATGAATTTTCCCAGAAAATTCCTTTATGAAAGAAAATTACTCTCAAACAAAGCTGAAAGGTGACTACTTTCAACAGAAATTTCCTGCTATTTGTCAAAAAGAAGTCCCAGCTGTCTTAATTGTAAGACTGTGATGCGCCACACCAAAGCTGTTGTTCTTTAGCTTGCCCTGGGCAGAGATTGTGCTTGTAACAGCAGCAGAGCCACATCCCCACAACAGGATTATCATGGAAAGTGGTGGCAGACACCATGAGATTTGGAATATAGCTGTGGTGCCGAAGGGGCAGAGTGGAAGGGAGTGGGAGATATTTATACCACAAATATCCAAGAGGCATTTTAGAATGCAAATACTCAGGGGTTGATTTTTTTTGCCAAAAACTTGTAACTTCTGTGAAAAAGATAAAGAGGAAAGTTCTAAAAAGCTTCTACAGGAAGAAGATTAATTTCAGTCATCTCTAATGACTGTATTAAATGATGAATATGTTCTGTTAACCTAATTACTGTTTAGAAAATGGATTGCACATTGCTTTGCTATATGCACCTCAAACATAAAATACTAAAAATCATCTGCATTTTCTAAACTCACAGGGATTTTCTAGAATTAGGCACTCTGGGTGTGTGGGTGTGGAAAATAGAAGAATTTAACTGGACCTGTGAGAAAGTCTGGTGATCTGGGATTTTCCAAACCTCTTTACTCATTGGTGTTAACCAGTAATATCCGGTGACTCCTTCCCTGTCATTTGACACAAGAAAATTCCTCTCCATAAATCCGGTGACTAAAGATTTCAGGTCAGTTTTTAAGAGTGACACAAGAGATGTTTCTCCATGAACTCCACAAAAACAACAAAATAAATAATGCTTGGTGTGTAAATTTGTAGGTCTCCAGTTAACATCTTCCCCTCAGCTATTCAGCAAATTTCATCGGTGAAAATATTCTACTCTTGGTATAAGCAGGTAACACCATCTGTATTCACTGAAGACCATACATGGGAAAAGCAAAATAAAATACAGGGAAAGCAAAATAAAATATCAGAACTGACATTAGCAAGGAGTAGAGAGGTCACCAGAAATTTAGTAATGTCCATTTCAATGAGGG
>VYZP01063097.1:1949-22617 GCA_013400635.1 Hypocryptadius cinnamomeus
TCACCTCAAAACCCCCTTGTGTCTAAACCTCAACTTGTGAATCTTCACTGGCCCATGACCCAAAAAGGTCAGCCTGCTCAGTGCAGCTCTCTTTATTTTGAACATGCAGCAGAAATTAAAATATCTGAGGAGAATTACTTCAGGCAGCAAGTTTAATCAATGTATCTATCCATCCTGTCAAGTGCAGCAACAGTTGTTTCAGTGCCTGAGCTCAAAGTCAAGGCCCCCAGCTCTGATTAAGCCGTGCCTGGCTTCTGATAAACCTGCAGGGAGCTGCAAAATTCCACGTGAGGAAGTGCTGGACTCAAAGTCACACGGGGTGACACTGAGCTGGGCCAGCAGAGCCAGAGAGTTTGGTCCTCTCCTCATCAGCAGCACAGAGAGTTCATTCAGGACAGGATTTGATCAGGGAATTTGTTCATCAAAGACTTGTTCAAAATACATTTAGGCAACTTCCTAGAGAAACCACTGGAGGGAAACAAGCTCATCCAAGGGCTAGGCTGGAGATGAAGCACAACTTAGTCCTACTGTAACTCCACCATCTAGGAATTAAGATTTCTCTTTCATTGGGAATCTTAATTATGCACTCTTAGCTGAAGGAATTCAGTGTCTGTTACTTTGTGACTCCCAAAAATGAGAAGTCAAATCTAGAATGAAGAAGATGCCAAAATATTTTTTCACCTTCCTCTTATTACAATGTTACAAAAACTCCACATTATTTAAAAGTAGTTAATCTGCAGTTCTTTTTCTCTTGGTGGCACACATTACATTTGTTTATTAAAGAGCTAAAACTTTCAGCTGATATAAACATCTACTTAATATCCTAATTCTATTTCAGGTACATATATTTCCTGTAATGAATTTTACAAGCTTACAGGCACTACTACTGCAAGATTTCATGCTTCACATGAAGAAACATCAGAACACANTTAATATCTCAGGGGGAAAAAAATATTATCATGCTAAAGCCACATGACAAACCCAAAAACTCTTCTATGCAATTAAAATGCAGTTAGCCAGGACTTAAAAAGGATTTTTCCCACTGACAGAGTAAAGTCTTGGTGTCTCAAACATCCTTTTAAAAATGGGCAGACACAAAAATATGTATTTCACACTATAGGTAGCACCTGCATGTCCAGTCTATCCTCTGGCACGTGGTTTTGTGCTGCATGCCATGGGAAGGGGCAGCATTAATTATGTTAATAATTTGACCATTTTCTGTATTAAAGTTTAAAGATGACACAATTTTAGGGTAATTTTAAACTAACACAACACTTCAACAGCGCCATCTTTTGGCAACTACTATGTATTTCTGCTCAATAGGCAAGATAATGTCTCATCAGAATAAAAAATGCCAATTCTATTCTTTTTATTGACTTAAAATATACACATTACCTTTTGCCTCTCACAAGAGTCCAGATACTTTGTGGCAATATGACCTGCATGTTAAAGGTTTTGCTTTTATTTCTTTGAACCTGGACAAAATTATAAAGAAAATCCTTCAGTGTCAAAATACCAATTTTTTTAATACTTTGTGATGGGCAGCGATAGTAGTTCAAGCACTCCCTCTGCTCCTCTCTAAATAAACTTTGCTCCTGTGGAGAAACACTGCAGCTCAGAATAACAGGAGAATCACGAAAATCAACTGCCTTTTTCAACATGAAATTGAATTATAAATAAAAGGAGATTCAGCCATCAAAACCCCCTCAACCAAACCCAGTCTGTTCTACCCTAGACAAAATTTGTCCTGAAAATCCTTATAAGCAACATTTCTATTGCAAATAATTCTAAATTATTCTAAAGCAAAGACAAAAAAACCCAGCTAGAATTATTGATCTTTCTCCTTTATTGCATGGTGACTTCTGGAATATTCATTCTGTTAAAACAGAGATATGAGACAGCCCAGTAGGGAGAATGAAAGGCTTTTGAAGCCCACTGAAGAGACCTTTAGGGTTAGTGGTTATCCTCACAGCTCATAAAACACACAGAGAAAGGACTGAAGGTGGAATTAAAGCAAAATTTGTGCATGAACTCTAATACATGATCCCAAAAAGCTGCTGAGTGGCTTATTTGTTCAGTCATACAATTATTTATATATTCAATAAACCTGGTTTTGCAACATATCCTAAGGGATTTGATCCATAAGTTATTCACAGGGTGCTTCCACACTTAAAATCAGAAACCAATTATTTTAAGATAAAACATGATGGAACACCTGATGGAACACCTAGAGCCACATCAGTGGCCACAGCATTCACTCTTTTTGAAGAAATTCCAAGCAACCAAGTAAGACTTCCAAGAAAAAGTGTTTTGGGGAATGGCATAGCACAAACACACACAAAATATTCAGCTTTTGTAAGATAGAAAGTGGCTAAAGAATCCTATCATCCACACAACCCACAGCAGATTTGTTGTTCCAACAGTTGGAATTCTCAAAAATTCCCAGTGGAGCTAATTGAGAAGATGGTTTTGGACAATAAAAGGATTAACTGGGCAGCTACAGAGGAGCCAAAGGAAAAATCCCAGGGGAAAGAGCTGAAGATATGATGAAGCAACTCCCAGCACAATTTACTCCACACAGCAGAAACGGTACAGTGGTGACATATGCTAAATATATAGTTTTATAAACACAATTTTTGCATTCACTCTATAACCACAAAAAAGCCCAGCTAAGAGCACACAATTACTCTCCTGTGGAAAACTCCACAATTCAGTGAGAATACAGAGCTGTTTAATTACTCAGAGATGCTGTGTATAGAAGAGTTCCAGCAGTCTGAATGCCTTTGCTGAGTTTTCCAAATTGTATTCTGTTGGATTTCTTTTCTGCTGAGCCCTAACACAAGTTCCTTTCAGCTGCAGAAACCAGTCTAAGAGTAATTACAACATCCATAACAGTTTAACCACTACGTACTTGGGCATTCAAGCTTAGCCCAAAATTTAATTTCTCTCTGAGAACTGATAACATTGGTAAATTTGCTTTTGGGAACACTGTATTTTGTGTTAGCATTTAGCATCAGGAAGTGAATATTTCTTTTTTTTTAACTTGGCAATTTGTTTTCTGCACAAACACTCCAAATACTAACAAGATTTGCAGTGTGTTCCTGGATTAGAGCACTCACCAGGGATGCTATGGTTTGGGTATGAACAATAATTACAATCTCCATTTCCTTCAAATCAGTGGTGCCCTCATTGCTTAGAACATTTGCTGTTCAGCATTTATATCACTTATTTACATTTCAGATTTTATGCAGGCTGCAGGAAGAAAATTGTTGCATCAGCTTCTTCCAGATCTTCATTCTCTGAAGCCTCTATGTACTTAATTAATTACATTAATTATTGCATATACACATATTATGTAATTGCATAATTGCAATTACATAATTGCAAACCCTACTTTTCCTTCCTTAACTTCCCTCTTTGATGACCCCACCTTCCTCAGAAACAGAACCATAAGAACAAATTAGAGGTGAAGCATTTCCTTCATCAAGGAGGATGAATCTCAAATTTTAGGCTGTTGCTTGACAGAAACAAAAATAGAACTCCACTTTGCATTTCATTCTTCTCATTTTTATGTTACACTTAATCCTCCTGCTAAACTGAATTAATGCCTCAATCTTCACGTTCAGATCACAGGATAGCTGGGGTTGGAAAGGACGTAATGATCACCCATTTCCAATCCAATCCCCAAACCACCCCAAACTGCTCCAAGCCCTGTCCAACCTGGCCTTGGACACTCCCAGGGATCCAGGGGCAGCCTCAGCTTCTCTGGGCACCCTGTGCCAGGGCCTCAGCACCCTGACAGCAAAGAACATTTTCCTGCTGTCCCATCTAAACCCACTCTCTCTCAGTTTGAAGCCATTGCCCTTGTCTTGTCACTCCATGCTCATATAATGTATTTCTTACATTACTCTCAATAAAACTGCTGGGATTCAGCCTTACACTTGTTTTTGGTTACAGATATAGGAACCAAGGTCAGGAACACCTGGGAGCATCAAGCACCAGGTAACCTGAATCAATAAACCAGAGAGAGCCCTGCAGCAGCTGGCTCGTGTAAAAAGCAGTACAGCTTTTCTTTTTTTACAGTAATATTCATGGAGGCTCAGCCCTCCTAAATATTACTGGAAGTACTGGAGAAGGGATTCAAACTCAACATTTTATTTACAATTATGCACTCCAGTCATTAAACAGAGACTTGAATAAGGAAGCATTCCAGAATTTTAGTTCTAATGCACTTGTCACAAGCCATTCAGCTTTTTCTGATCTTGCTTTTTCATTTCATTTCTCCCCTTTCATGTGGCATCTGAGATGTCTTTAGAACTGGGAATTCATTCTAAAGTTACCAGGTAAATAGAACACTAACCAGCCAGTGGACAGCTGTCCTTCAAATATTTTACCCAATAACCCAAATAACCCAATCAATAGCCCTTATATCCTTTACCAATAACCCTTTTATCCAATAACCCTTATAAACTCTAACTCTTGAAAGTAACCATCCTTTTACTACAATTTATATAGCAAAGGTATTTTACTGATTTATACAGCAAAGGTATTTTGTCTTTACAAATTCTTATTATTGTTGCTAAACTAAAAAACATTTTCAACAGAAAGTTCTCTCTCTGTTTAGGAATAATTCAATTAAATCTGATTTGGGCTGACAGGAATGTATTTTTTTTTAAAAAAAAACAAGGTTTCTGCTGTCACGAGTTCTCCAGGATTACAATGTGGAATGATTTATGCAAATTCTCAAAATTTCTCTGCATGATGTATGCTCCCTTTTGCTATGGGTTCACAAATTGGATTTTCCATGTCAGATATTGAAAAGGGAAAACTGGAACAGGTCAGTGTTTTAAATGTGATTGATTTCTTCAAAGGAAATGGATGACATGATGCATTACTGCAATAAGATCCTCATATTTCTGTTATAAATCACAGGCTTCTGCCAGGCCTTTTTCAACTGGAAGTCTTGCTAAACTATCCTGAACTGCAATGGGAACTTCCCACAAAAATTTTCTTTTTTTTTTAATACTATGTTATTTTCCCCTCAATTTGCTTTGACAGATGGACTTCAGGCATGACTGTTACTCCACAAATAACATTCAAGGTTTAATTTTAGAAGGTTTTATTGAAAAGTCACTCTTTTTTTTCCCCCATGAGAAAAACTGTGCAATTTGAAATGCTTCACAAATGCCAGCCCATAGCTGGTAGCATTAAAATGTGTAATACATGACAGCCTGGCTTTGGATTACTGGGGGCATGTTCTCCAAAATAAACAATCCTCTCTTTCCCCCACCAAACCTCACATTCTTTTACTTTTTTACCCTGCCAGTTAGGACTGGGAGCCTTTCTGTGCTACAAACAATCAATATGGAATACATCTAAACCCATTTTAGCTGTGTCCACCTAAAATATTTTGATTTTACAACACACTGTTGTGAGTCATCTGCAAATGGACATTCCTGTGAATAAGTGAGTTAAGAGGACCAAGGCCTCACTGTTGATATCACCCACAGATATTTCCACATCCTCATTATCTCAGACTCACTGGTTATTCTAAACAGCATCTCAACCACAAATTCCTGACATTATTTCCAGAGAAAGAATCATGGGTTGGTTTGTTATATCTTGCCCCCATGTAGTTTTTTTTAATTACAGGAAGTTCCTTTAACTTTTTGCACTTCTCACCTTAGAAGCTGGAATTGCAGGGAGGACAGCTCCTTCCTTTGCATGAGCCTGAGCACAGCTTGCTGAGGGTCAGCAGAGAAGAGCCAACTTCTGTCATTTGAACAAGGAGCATCAACCAGAACCTAAACAATTAATAAAATCAAATTTTAAAAAATCTCAACAAAGATGGTCACTTTTTGAACACTATGTGCCAAAATATATTTGATTTTTTTTTTCCTTTTGGGGGTGAAATGATCCCATTATTATTTTCAGATTTTTTATGGGGTTAGCAGTTGGGGAGATAAAAAATGAGTGCTCTGAAAATAAGATCTACCTGAGCAGCTCCCTCCTGTTCTCCTCCCCTTCCTAATCACACATCATGCAAAGATTACAGCTACAACCTCTTCAGAATTCACTCCCAACATCACCCAACACAGGAATAAATGCACAACAACTTCATAAAGTGTTTCTTGAGGCTCTACAAATCCTGTACATGACTTTATTCCCTTCGATAGGTCAGGTATTTTTGTGGGGGGCCAGGGAAAAAAAAAAGAAAATTAAAAAGACAGCAGCATAGGAAGAAGAAGAATCCGAATGCAGAAATATAATCTGCCAATCATAATGTTACCTTGTCATAAAATTCAGGCTGAAGATCTCCAATTTGTCTACCATCCAATTTAGAGACTGTTATCAAGTTAATCAAAGGATCTGGGATGAAGGATTCTATTGTCTGCTCCAACCATCGTGACCTCAAATCATCATATTCATTACAGTGAAAATGACCTTAGAAAATTAAGGAAAAACAAACAAAGAGAAGTAAACACCCAAAGAGAAGTCTTTATAATTTTTTTCTCTGTTTTGTTTTTACAAATATAAGGAGTTAGACCTATTTTGGAAGTTCTACTGCATTGCCATGACTACCATGGAGTTTACACCTTATGTGCCTGCGTTATTGTACTTTTTAGAACACTACTGAATTTTTATAGACCTAAATAAATTTCAACATGCTCCTACAGAGCAAACCCTAAATATTTACTAGGAAATCCTTCTGTAGCAATAGACTTTCACAGTAAGAAAAACTTTAATCACGATCCATATCCAAAGAGTGAGGGCCTTCTGGGGCTCTTTGAGCCACCACCTAAATGAAGTGCAAGCCCCACATTATTAAATTGCCTTTTAAATAAATAAAGCATCAATTTCGTGTATCTTAAGGTACATCTTAGCATTCACTGAAGTATATTAATAATCAAATTCTTCACATCTCCCATTCAGCTACAGTTTGGTCTCTTCAGAAGCAGACAGAGGGTAAAGTGTTGGGTTTTTTTTCTCTAAACCTTATGAAAGGACAATTCCTATTTAATTTATTTCATTAGCAGCACCCCATTTCTCTAGAAGAGGGAGGGAGACCAGCTGTAATCAGCTGGTGCAGCTGGTTATAGTAATGGTCTCATCAGCAGGAGCAGAAGGTGCTCTGATCAGTTTGAAACAATTATTACCCAAGGCAGCAAATAAACTGGGAAACAGCAATCCCAGCTTGCTTTAACTCCTTGGCACAATCTGCTGCTTGCTGCCACTCTGACCACCTCAGAATCCTCCTCCAACCAATTCCTTACCATAAACCTTCTCTCTTTGCCCAGATCTTGCACATTTCATTTCTCATGCTTTACATCAGCACACTTAAATTTACCTGTAGTATTTGCGCAGTATTGACAAAAGAGGCAACAGAGGAGAAGGAAAGAAGAAAAGTAAAAAAGGACAAGAATAAGACTCCAAATTACTTAGATCCCTGTGCCAACAAATTGATATGGCTTTCAGTAACTTCTGGAGACATAACAGTTGAGAAAAAATCCACAGAGCTACGTCACTTCTGCTTTTCACTCTGCAGTAACCTACGTTAAAGCAAGGACTGCATTTTTAATCCTCTTTTTAGGCAAACATTTCATAAAATCCATATTAAACAGCACAGAACTAGGTGGAATATAAACTGTTGTTTGTTTTTTTTCCCTCCACCAGCACCTGGCTCCATTACCTGGACAGGCACACTGCAGGATAGCTACAGATTTCCCCCCTGGTGCAGCACAGAGATCCAGAACATCTTCCCCATCCTTCACCTCCAAGGCCAGCACAGGCAGCAGCGAGGCAGCATTGAGCAGGTAATACTCCTTCAGCCTGCCAGGCTGGTGCTTCTGTGCAGGGAATCTGCCAGGAGCTATCCTGGTGTAACACCTGAAGGCTGCTGGGAGGTAGGGCAGGGCTGCTGGGAAGGCAGGATGGTATCCCTGCTCAGCCAGGCTGCTTTCCAGGCCAGGGCTCTGGCTAAACCTGTGAAAAGTGACCAGATAATATTGGCTTTCTCACTTATGTATTAGCTTATACATGTTGTTAGTGATGACAACTACTTTTAGAAATAGTATCAATGATAACTCTTTTTAGCTGCTTGTTAATGTAACAGAATTTATCAGCTTAAGTCTGCACTCTGCTGCTCACAGAAATAGCAGTGTAATGAATATAACATCTACATATCGCTTATGGAAACATCAGTGTGATGAGTGTATTGTATTACAGACCTCAACAAAACAGAAGATGTGAAAAAGGCTTTTGTGTAACTAAAAACAGTGCAAGGCCATCCACTGACTAACCTGTCCAAGTTAAGATAACCCTGACACAAACCAGAGCACCATTATAGAATACCATGTTAAATTTGGGGACATACTGAATCCTTATCATGGGATGTGAAACAGCATGATGGAGACACAAGAAGAAATAAAATATATTGACCTGATTCAGGATGTCATGCAGATAAGCCAGCATGTGAAGAAGTCAAAGGAGTTCTCAAAACATCAGCAAGTTAGCAACAATGTTTGAATAATACATGAAGCAGATGAATATGCATGCACCTCAGTGATTTAACAGTATAAAGATAATACTGTTTGTATACACACAGGTATTCTTTGGCTGTTGGCCAGGAGCACCCCAGTGCTAGAAATACTGTCCTTCTTTATCCTATCATTATTAAACTTTTAAAAATTCTTCAAACTGAGTTCTGTTTTTCACAGACCTGTTCAGCAGCACGGCATGCTGCCAGCACCACGGCGAGGTCAGCACATCTCTAGGGTGAAAAAAGGAAAAGCCATTCAATAACCCATCAAATAAAACAGTGTAGGAAGCCTTTACTTACAATCCCACTACTGGATAATTCTGGTGTAATCAGAAATTAATCATTTTGGTTAGAAAAAGTATGCAGGAAAATAATTTTAAATAGTAAATCAAGCCACTGTTTTTTCTAATTATTGCATTTAAAACACCCATTTCTTCTGAAACAAGACATTCTCCATTTTTCTTATTTTATGTAGGAGATATAAATGATAAAGCATAATGTTTTTCCTGACTACACAGTACTTCTCTGGGGACAAAGAATAACTGTAATATTAGCTGTAAACAACGAAAATAATCACATACACATGGCTTTACAATGCTCATTCCAGCCCACACTAAAATGCCGTTTTTACAAGTGTTCTTTTTTACATTTTATGTTCTGCAAACACTGGGCCAGTAAAACTTAAATTAACAGATATTTTGGAAGACAACAGTGGTATGCGATAGAAACATGCTTGTTTGTATTTCAGTTTGCTCTTTCTTAAATGGATTTCCCCCTTTCTGTTTGAATTCCTATTAGTAATTTTTCATTTAATCTCAAAAAAAAAGGTATTCCTCAGGAATATTCACTGCCTAAAGCAGAAAAACACATTGATCCAATCGAAGAGCTTTTAAGTTGACTCAATTAAACTAATGCTATGCATTGATGCTTTTTGTTTTTTAATAATGAAGTTCTTCAGCAGCTGTGTGATCAAGACCCAAATTTAGTGACAGCCTTTGCCATACCTGTCATTACTAATTCAATTCCTTCTCTCTCCCCTTCCTTCCATCTGCCCAGAGCCACAGACCTGACACTGCTCCATGCATGTCCCAGTTCTGCCGTGTACTGCTTCTCGAAGTGATCCAGAACCACCTGGCAGATCTGCTTCTGGAGCTTCCCTTTGGTTTTCTTTCCCAGCTTCAGAGAAAGGAAGAAAAAAGAAAAGTAGTAAAGCCAAACTAAACCCGCTCTAGTTCTCACTAGAATGAATAAAAAACATCCTATTAATTAAATCAACTTGGCATCAGTGATACTAGAATGCTCAAATATTAAGACCACACCTTTACGTGATCAAGATGTAACAGACATCTCAGAGAGCAAAGGAGTTAAGCTACAGCACACTCTTCCTGCCTGCTCGGCTGGTTAATAAATACCCCTCCATATCCACTGTGCTGATAATCCAGTGCTTCCTGGCACTCTGATGGAGATTAACCTACGAGAGGAATGGAAAGCGTTTTTGGTTTCTAAGCAAACCCCGAGGGCAAACGCCGAGTTTCCCTCCCTGGGGACACCCAGCAGCCGTCCCGTCCCACGGCGCTCCTTCCAAACACAACAGCGGGACGGAGCTCGGCCACAGGGCCGGCTGTGGGGCCGGGAACGCTCTGTCAGTGCCGGAGCAGCTGCCGGCAGCGGGTGCAGACACCCGGGGCACACTCGGCGCTGCGCAGGAGGGACGGGCGGGCTCTTTCCCGTCTTTTCCCCGCACGGCCCGCGCAGGAAGCGACCGGGGCCCTCCCGCCGNAGCTCTTCACAGCACCACGGGACGAAAGGGGCAGGAACGGACCTGAAAGATCAGCTGGTCCAACCCCCTCGGCCGGGGAGGGGAATACAACCCCCTGGAGGATGCTCAAGTCCCCATCGAGGCTGGCTTTGAACGCTGCCACGGTTGAGGCATCCCACCACTTCCTTGGGCACCTCGTTCCCGTGTCAGTTAAAAAAAAAAAAACAAACCCAAAAACCCCCACAGTTAAAAAAGCCAACCAACCAACCAAAAAACACCCCACAAAAACAACAACCAAAAACCAACAAAATAACTACTTCCTAATTTTTAGCTGCCTTTTTTTTTTTTTTTTTTTTCACCATGGAAGGCTGACTTGCCGTCCCGACTCCTCTGCCCCACCAGTAGCCAAACCAGGATTAGACAGCACATGGGCTCTCACTAAACAATTTACAACAGTGATCCTCATTCCGGCACCTGCTGGAGGGTCTAATGCCATCCACACCCCCCAAACATCAGGTCTCTGCTTGTACCTTTTTTCCTATCTGGCCCGGGCTTTGGAGGTGCTACTCAGCTTATCTGAACCACATCAGAGATCAGCTCCAGCCTAACCTGCTGCTACTGCCATGGAAAACTGCTGGAGGCTTGATAATTATTCACAGAAATCTGACACACTTTCAGATCAAGCATTCTCTGGGGACAGGAATCAGGAGGACCACTGTACCCCAGTTCAGCTGTCCCTGGTTTAGCAGCACTAAAATCAGAGGCTGCTCTCATCTGATCCCTTCATCTGGACAGAACTGGAGACCTGCAAGCTGCTCCTCCAAGGAAGGGCATCCTGCAATCACTGTGTCCCAGCAAAACAAAAGAAATCCCCACAAACCCTTTTGTGCCCATTTGCCAAGTCTCTTGCTAAGATCAAGCCCTGTGGAAGCAGCAAACTTGTTTAAGAGTGGTTTTTAATTAAAGCTTCTGCAGGCTGAACCCAGCCTCTGAAAATCCAGACTGGAAAGGGGTGCAAAGGCAAAGGCAGGAGTGCTGTTGTATGGATAAATATTTGAGTTTCAGGCACCAGCTAATGAAGACTAAGCGTTGTTGCTCACCTCATAGAGATTAGCTTGAAAGCTGATTTAAAATGCTTGTATCAGGGTTGTGACAAAGGGCCTGGAGGCAAAACAGAGACCTCTTACATATCAAACATGAAGGAAACCTGAAAAGATTTTTGGTGAGTTTTACTGACAGACACACAAGAAAACTGGTATAAAAAGTAGCTCTGTGTGGTAGTAATTCTGCCAAGGCCAATACCATACCAGAAAATGTACACAAGAATTGAGTTTTACTGTAACAGTACAACAAAAAAGTCAGCTGAATGAGTCACCTTCCTCTAAATCTATGGCTATATTCCACTGTGCCAGGCGTCTGAAACCAGATTTGCACCAAAGCAAAGAAAGGACTCTAGCTCATCAGCACCACCACTATAACAGCCAAACTGCAAACAGCAATAATGCATCTTGTGTCTCTCTCATGTGCTACCACAGATAAACTTATCTCAAATTACATTTACAGCAGGCTCCATTAGTTATTCCATTTACAAATGTAATACTGGTGGGTATGTTCTATTCAAAATAGTAAAGTATTTCAAATGGAATGAATCCCAGGAGCCAAGAAGCTAACATGATGGCAAAGTTATTGAGTAATCATCATGAAGTTACAGTACTCAACTTCCCACTAAAATACTGGAATATATTACTGAAAAAAAATACTGCTTGAATTTTATTTAAAGGGGAAAAAAAGAATCGATGATGTTTACCTTGTTACTGTCAATCAATCCTTTCCAATCTCATACCAGAGACCTAATGGATACCAAATATGTCTGTTTTTAATAATTTTGATTTAAAAACCTTGAAATCTATGAGTAAGGTCTTTCTGTGGATTCTAGGCTGTAACTAAAAGGGAAGACAACTGAACAACTTATTTTGAAGCAGTCTCTCACATTAATTCAGTTCATGAACATTACTATTCCTTCTTAGAAGACACTTTTTAGAAGACACTTTTAACTTACCTTTAAAATATTTTGTGTAAATTGTATTCAAGACATTACACATAGATAATGCAAAATGTTCTGCTTAAATAGTGAATTTCTGTGTTCTTACCACTCCTGTATTTAAATACAAATACTCTTAGCTGCATGCACTGAGACATTTCAAAAGTGATTATATGGATGACAAGAAGTCTGGCCAAAATCTAATTTGTGCTCTCAATTTACAGCTGCACAACTTTTATCTCTCAAATATTAAGTGCACTATCAAAGCTCTTTATAGGTATACACATACACTCAACTTATTGCCAATCTTATTAGTATAGTCTAAAGTTGATCACATTTCTCCTGCAAAAATATGCAAAGATTCTGTCTATGAGGACTCTATTTAATTCATTTTAGAAATGTGAGACTTGCAGCCAGCCCTTACATATTTATAGACTAGACTTACTTCCAAAAAATTGTAAATACAGGAAACATGTTGATGCTTTGCATTAGTTTTATTCTATACATAAATGTCATCTTGAGCAAATAAAAAGTCATAGCAGTATAAATTACTGAAAAAAACCCCAGCATAGTAAATAATTACAAAGCATATTAATAAAACAAAAACTTACAAAACATTTTTGAGTACTTTGGTCACATACTGGTAAAATTTATTTTAAAAGCAAAAATCAAAAATGATACATGTGTCCACACACACAACACACAGAACACACAGCTTATATATAAGCATCAACATTTTAGTTTCTCAAATTTGTTACCACAGCAGTATTTAGCTTTATTTTTAATAAAGACTTCCATGATTTATTTTAGGAAAGAGGGAAAACAAAAGTGTAATACACTCCTAGAAATTGAAGCTGTAAAAAAGTAAGTCTGCAAAAGTAGAGCCTTTAAGCCAAAAACTTAAGTGGTAACAGAGCTAGTGTTAGTAAAGTGGAGATTGCACACAGACATTTTTGTGCAACCTCCCCTCCACTTAGTATTGTGTTGTCTGAAGGGAAAATGACCAAATCCTGAGAATAATTCAACTGAATCATGTTCCAGTATTAGAATACAACAGAAGTATTCTCATGCTGGTAGTCACATAAAAATAGTTTCCTCCTTTTTCTAAACTAGCAAACACAGAGGAATAAACCTCTCCACCTATTCCAAACTTCTTAGTATCCTTAAGGCTGATTCCAACTTACTCTTTAAAAATCTTAATTATTTCATTTTAATATGGCAGATGTTTGTGCAACTCCTTGCTGCAAGGGGTGCATGGCAAGGATTTCCAATATCAAAGTGCTGAACATGTAACACACCACATTGTTTTGACATCTAAACTCCTTTGGTAAAACCACACTATTGACAACAGACCATAATATCAAATTATCAAACACTGCTCCTCCAAAAAACCCCCTGAATGGGAGCTTCATCCTGTCTGTCATTAAGAGGCAGAACAATAAACCTTTAGAAATACATCACTGCTTGTCTCCAATAGAACAGTACAAACATTTAAATAGGAATATAAAAATTGTAACCCTTCTTGTTTAGGCATCATTGGTATGTGATTTTCAACACATTATATGGAAGTGTTATAGAAATCCTTAAAAACCCAGGGTTTCTTTAGTATGCAAGATGGTATTTTAGTATTATTGAGATTAACAACTGAGGGAGGTCATCTGCATACTGATTTAAGTAGTGCAAATTTCCCACTATGTGAATTTTCTCGTTTGTTGTAGTAGACAATACAGTATTCAACTCTATTTTTTTTCCACAGAATTTATTACCTATGTCAAACTCAGATAACAAAACAAAGAAAACAATGGATAAGAAAACTTCCAGACAGTTCAAATAGCATTATTTTGTATAAAATGTATTTATTTTAAATTTTTTTATTGTACCCTCTGCTTCAGATTGCCAGTAATATGAAATATGTAATGTAATACCTAAGAAAAGGTATTGGTACTGTAAAAGAACTAGAAGAGTCAAACACGCTTTATTTTTGTGCACTTGACTATCAGCTTTCTAATGCTCCCTACATATCATTTTATTGGTAGTAGGTACCCAGATCCACTCAAACTTTCAATTCATTTTATAAAAAGGTAGAAAAATATATTCAATATTTGTTTAACCTTTCTATATTCACCCTATCATACAGGAATCTTACAAAATGCTTTAGAATAATTTATTCCCTGAAAAAATACCAACACCTGCACAGCACCTGGAGAAAGGTCTCGGTGGGAATGTACCATCCAGTTTTATGGGATCTTGAAGGTGTTTTTCTTCAGGTTTACAGCCATGTCTTTTCATAAGTAAACCAAATAAATCCTGAAGAAGAGCTGGTGATGTGAAAAGTAAATTATAAAGTCTGACCATTAAGCACAACATGATGAACTCCATTGTCACATGCTGATAAAATGTCACGTAAAAAATTTTCCTTCAAGGGTTAAAGAAAAAAAAGACAGGATTTTTAATTTATGTTTTTAAAAATTCTCTTTGTGCTCCAGTTAAGCAATGACATCATGGGTATCACTGTTGGGTCTTTGGCGTAGAGTCAGTGGGGGCAGAGGCTTTCCATAGAAATCTGTGGAAGAAATTCCAGAGCAGAAAAACACATCAATCTGTCACCTACCCCTTTCCTGGCTCAAAGAATGTTTACTAAATTCTTACTTCCTTAATGAAAGCCGGGTATTCTATGAGTTTAGAGCTAATTCCTCCAAGCAAACTTTCAAACCTAGTGCTAATTAATGTCTAGAGATGGATTGGCCAAATGAGGGTTTAATTACATTTTGTTATACATGCATCAGCATTTGCAAGATCAAGCCCAAAGGGGATCTGTAAACATCCCTAAAAATAGGAAAGGAGAAATTCAAATGTACAGTAACAACTGAAAAAATGAAGCACTGAAATTTGTATGTTGTTGTATTCAAGACTGCACTGTAATATAGTTTTAAATGACAGTAATGCTCAGCAGAATCCAAAATTTTGGGACCATTTATGCATGGCATTTATCTTCCAAGCTAAAATAACTTTCTAAAAGAACTATTTCAGAATTTTTAGATAAAATTGCAGCATTTCCTTTTGTCAATAAAGAAATTTAAAATGGTAAAATTGTACAAGACAAAGTTAATAAGTACATCACAAGAGAGTAACAAGTGTTCTCAATCATTTATAAAGTAAAAAACCCATGCAGACTGGAACATGCAAAGCACTTCACAAACAAAAAAATATGGAAGATGGTAAGAGGAAAGAGGTAGAAATCAAGAAAAAAAATAAAAGCAGCTTTTTGAAGCATTCAAATCTCAATTCTGTTTATACAGACCACCTCTTCCCCAAGAAAGCCTTGATGGCCTGCCAACACAAAATTCAGCTTTAATAAATCATCATTTTCCAAGAAGAATATATCCCACTTGTCCTACAGATGCAATAACTTCTCTTAAAATTGCATTCCTGAGCTAAGATTAATAAAACCAAACAAACTGGACTACACTACTTGATGATTATGTGGACCTGTCTGTAGGATTGAGGTTTTAATTACCTTTACATTTAGTCAGCAAAATGAGAACACTTTTATGTTATTGTCATAAATATTTTGATTTCAATAGCACTAATTATAGCAGCAAGAAAACTGCAACACATGATTCAAAGGTCAATGAAAATCTGTCCATTGGATGGTTTTACTCATCCATTTTTTGAGGTCTGGCAGAGCACTTCAGGACTGGCAGAGAATTTTACTTCCTATAATGAAAGAGGTTTAACATTCTTGCAAATGTATCCTCCTCACTGACAATAGTCACTCATCAACCTCATGTTGTGCCAAAATTTGAGCATGACTGGAAAAACTGCAGTCTTCAGTGAATATAAGTATGTAATTACAAAGCTTGAATGTCTGAAAAAACTTTTAAACCCACCTTTGAATTTTGGGCAAAAGTGGGGGAACAAAAAAAAAAAATCAACACTGATTTATTTCTCTGCTGAAGGGCCAAATGGGCAAGGCCAGGTGGGAAATTAAATCAGCGCAAGATGGACTTGGCAGTACTGGGTTAACAGTGGAACTTAAGGATCTTAAGGGTCCTTCCCAATCTCAATAATTCCCTGATTCTATGGATCTCAAATTGACAGAGTTAAAACCCCACAGCTGCTTTAAGCAAAAGAAATAAATAAATTATGGCTTTGGAAATCAGGACCTAACTAAAGGTTTGACAGTACTGGGCTATGAATGTGAAGAACTTTCTTCATTTATAAATAGTGCTTTCCTAATAGCAGTTTTCTTGCTAGGATTTGCAAGTGTGAATCTTGTTAGTGGTTCAAATTTCCTGAAAAAAAGAATAAATCTCCCAAAGAGCAGCCAATGCCTTAAATTCAGCTATAAATTCTGAGTACTTCAAGTTTGCTCTTACACCTCTGGTCAAGAGATAATTTCCCTACCAACATATTTGCCATTTTCAGCTTCCAAAATTATTTAATAATTATACTTATTTTACAAATTAACACCTAGCTTAAACAGGCTTTTCCCTCTTTGTCCCACCCATGCTCTTCCTACAGAATGCAACACCTCCATTAGGCACAGATAAAAAAATTGAGTTCCTTTTCTTCCCCTCCCTACCTCTTCATCTGGCTTTCCTTTCTTGTCACCTTCTATTTGCCTTTAAAAAAAAAGAGCAAGATGGGTTTAGGATCAACATTACAAATCACATTTTAAGCACATGAATTTCCTTCCTGTGAAAAATTTTGGTTTAGAAATCTTATTTCCCCTTCAGGCATCTTTTGGTTCTCTGGCAGAAAAGCTCCTTGTTCTTGTGTTCCAGATGTCTCCAAATTCACTTTTCAAAATTTGAAAAATAAAAATGTAAGAAAAATTAAGAAGCTGTCATCTCAAACTCAGCAAAAATGTAATATCAACATATGAAAAAGTCTTCCACAATCTTCCAAAAATAGAAAATAGTCATTATTGAAGCAAGAAATCAAGACTGCCTACTGCACCTTCATATTTCCAGTTTAAAATTTTCATTTTAAATGCAGTATGTATTTGGACTCAAGTAACTGCCCCCATTACTCTTTGCAATGTGTCACTTCATAATTTTTAGGTGCAAATAACTTCAGATCATTAACAACTTCTGATATCCCATGCCACTTTAAACTTTA
Source organism: Hypocryptadius cinnamomeus (assembly GCA_013400635.1). Taxonomy (NCBI): domain Eukaryota; kingdom Metazoa; phylum Chordata; class Aves; order Passeriformes; family Zosteropidae; genus Hypocryptadius; species Hypocryptadius cinnamomeus. The sequence goes on from VYZP01063097.1 coordinate 19,413, forward strand.
TGAGGAAATTGGAGAGAACGGATTGTTTTTCCTAATAAAAAATCAGACTTGAAAAAAATCAAAAAGATGCTTTCTACTAAGCAAAAGGGAAAGCTTTTGGTCAATGAAAATTGGAATTTAGAAATGAAAAACAGACAAAGAAGAATGAAGTGAATGTAGAAGTGAATGGACGATGGAGAATGGTTTAAAAAGGTACAAAGCTCCAAATATTTTCAATTACCAGGATGATGTGTTTCACCAAGAGGCTCAAGTTTTCCAAGTCTATTAAGTTTGGGAGTTCCCCATCCAACTACAGGAAAACAAAAACTGTCAGAGCATTCCATGACTGCACTGGATAATTCTGAGCTGTAGAGATCCCACATCTCCTTGGGAGAAATCAAAGCATTTAGAAATGCCCAAGCTATGCACTACATTGCATCCATGGTGAAGAACAATGAAATACTTCAAAAAGAAACTGATTAGCCTTAAAAATATTGACATTTTTAATAATTTCAGTGAGTAATCAAGTTTCTGGCTCTTTTTTGGGGAAAATAATATTTTCCCCATGGAATAGGTCAAATAAATACTGCTGGAAGTTCATATCATGAAGTGGGAAACTGCATTAATGATTTTCAAGGGAGGAAGGTTTAGTAGCTCCTCTCTGTATGAAAACCAGTCCCATTTCATCATTCACAAGTGAGACTTCTAAAGGATTACCAACCACAAACTGAGACATCAATTACTGTTTTTACACTTACCTGGCGGAAGGGCTGGTGGTGTAGGATTCTTGGGAAGAGAGTCCTCTGCATTAACAGGTTCTACTCTGTGGCCCCTTTTTAATTTGGGTTTTTTACTTTTTTTCTTATTGTTATCTACATCCAACAACAACAACAAAAAAAACCCCATTACATATCCTACAGTTATATTCCGGTAATATCCTACATCAGATTCTAATACAATTGTTATACAATTGTATTGGAAATACGTCAGAGCTTTCAGTCCAGACTTAGATATAAAATTATGGGAAATGTAAACCACACAACATTTTGCTATAGAAAATAAACTGTGCACATAAAAAAAATTGGAACTATAAGTCACACAACATTTTCCTATAGAAAATAAGCTGTGGGCATAAAATATATGCAACCTCTATGTTTCCATGAAGAAATTCAACTTATATATCCTATTCCTACATTTCTGTGTTTCCAATAGGTGACATTGGTATATGATATCATGACAAATAACATGGACAGAAGAAGAAGGATATGAAAAATCACATGAAATTATTTTGAAGGCTGCAGTTTTACCTGAGTCAAGGCATTCTGAGGCTTGTTGGTCACTCTCTTCTGCATGTTGTAAAAGCTGGGCAGTTGTAGAGTTGCACCTTTCCAGCCTGCTGTCATTTGTGTTTTGGCTACTGCTACTTGATAAATGGTCCTGCTCTGCTTGGGATTTCAAGACAATTGTAGCCTTTTCAGTCTCCAACTTTTGTCTCTTCTTTTCCTTTTCCAGCTGTTTTTCATTCTAACAAAAAGGACAAGAATTTTTTTTAATGACTTCTAATGCTGTAAACTGACTAGTAGGACAGAAAGGTTATTAAAAATGAAAATATTCTCCAAATATCTTACATTTAGCATAGAATTTATTTTCAAATAGATAAAGAAATTAAATTTCCAATATCCCATCCAGAGAAAGGGAGAGGAAATTAAAAAACAAAAGGATCTTTAGATTTATTGCCTCTTTTCTTATTTTTGGTTCTATTAAAAAAAAAAAAAATCAAAACAACCTTCTACTTTCTTTCTCCTCAATTACTTTTTTTTTTATATGTTAGTTAAAAAAAAAATACAGATGCACAGAGCCTAAGTCTCCAGAAAATGCTATCCCAGTTTGGACAAATACCTATTGTGGCATACAACCTCAATGACAGGCTGCTTCACAATTCTGTGTCACTAAATCAACATCTCTGCAATATTCACAGCTGCACCTTTATTTTCTTACTTTTGATGTTATTGCTAAATGGATTATTGTGCATGTAGCTGCCTTGACATGTTCTGTGGATAGGTGCTTTTGTCTTGGAAAAAAGCAAATGTTTGAATTACTTGCTGGAAAAGTTTACGTGTTTCTTTAGATTGCGTTATCTTCAGGCAACTGAATAAAAAAAATATGAACTCAGAAATGTAGGTTAAAGAAACTTTATAATGAATGCAATTTTCATATTTCAAAATTAATAAAAATTCTCAAGAGTCTGTTTTCAGCTGAAAAGAGGTTATGCTCACAAATCTGAGTAACTGAAGAAGTCAGGAATATTTGATATGACTCACCACATCACTAAAACACCTTAGAATAAATTAATAGACCTTGAATATTTTCCACTTCTGAATCCCAGGAGTTTAATTAGGAAATGTTTTCAGTCATGTGTTTACATTTATTTTACTGTGTCTACAAAACTTTTGTTCCCTAATCAATAATAGGGTTTTCTTATCACGAAAACATTGATTCAATGCACAGAAATCAGGGCTGCCAAGATTAAAGTAAGAATTAAATAAGTGCTGTGCAGACAGAATTAGAACTCTTTCAAATGACCATTTTTCTCATTGCCTCTCAGACATTTGTTAGTGTATTTCTTAACAGACCTAGATTTCCACATGTTGTCCTACCTCAGAGATTACAGCAGATATAGGCTGGAAGGGGTTTCCACATTTCCCAGGCTCAGAGTCTTCCTCCTCAGGTGCATTTCCTTCTTCTTTTTCCCTTTGGCATTGTTGTTTGGTTTATGTTGTTTCAGTGGTTTTGGAGTTTGGTTTTGGGGGTGTTTTTTGGGGGCAAGGGAAGGGGAAAGAGGGAGAATGAAGAAAAATTTATGAATAAGCCATATATTTTATAGAGAACAATGTCAGCCCTCCCCACTACACCTCTCAGTGTGGCATAAACCCAACACAATCCAATATGGTCACGAGGTTTTGTGTCTGCAGAGACATGTGGCAGATTAGGAGCAAACCAATTTTTTTTTTTAATTTGTGAAATATATATGAAGACTATGTCAAGTTGCAGCTGTTTAAAATGGACTTTAGTAATTTACTTGCTTATTTAAATCAAAACAGCCAGAATATAGTCTAAGATACTTCCCAGCTACTCTTCACAGTAACTGAGACTCAAAATTCTCTGCCTATATAAGGCAGAGGAGAGGACAGGGGTGCTCAGCAAAAATTTTAAGAAAGCCCCAGTA
>VYZP01063097.1:22630-47664 GCA_013400635.1 Hypocryptadius cinnamomeus
ATTTTAAGAAAGCCCCAGTAAAATGATTCACATCAGCTCTTCACAGGCACCACAGCAGGCTGCTAAAGACCAGAAAAGGATTTGAAGGGGAGTAATAAATCAGTTCTCCTGCTTTCCCGCACTGCATCATCTTTAGTTCCTTCATGCCTCACCTGTTGGATATCCTGAAGTTTATTAAGCATAGTTATTGAATAAATGTTCATATCTAGTCTTTGATATTCACATATGGGTTAAAGAGTCTAACTTAATACTTTATTTTAGAAGGTAACTTCAGATTAAATCACAGGAATTATTTTTTAGGTCAGCCTTCTGTGAAGTTATATTAGTAAGGCCAAATTTATTCCACAACTACCTTGCAATTCTCATTCAGAGCACATTTTCCGCATGCAGCAAATCAAATAAAGGGGATGAAGAGGCAAAAACTTCAAGAAAGACTCTTGGCTTGTAAGCTTTAAATCATGGATAGCCTGATTCCCATAAGATCTATGCACAGGAATGACCCAAATATCTCAGAGAAGGGAGAAAGGGATGGAGTAGGGATCACAGGAAAACACCTCTGCTCCCGTATCCTCCTGACTCGCTCAGCCCGTTCCAGTTTCTTCTGCTCCTCAAGTGCTTTTTGCTCTGTTGTGTCTCTCTGGATGCGCTCACTTAAGGCATCAAAATCTTTTGCTATGATATGGAGAAGCCAAAATAATCCCTTTTTGATTGATTTGTCAATTTTTTTCCCACGGCCCATGATCGCTGAGCAAGGCTCCTGTAAATATATGGAAAAGGAGGGAAAAATTTGCAGTTTAGACCACATTCCTTGACTGGAAACAAGAAATTGGCTGAACAATTACTGTTGACTGTGAAGCTTGTAAAACACTGAGAATTATGGGTTATAAATAGTCCACGCTAGATTTATCAATCAAAATGGAAAAATCTGAGATGAAAGAGAATCAGCTTTGCTTCAGTTCATTAAAGAAAGTTCAACATGTTCATAAGCACCTCGGGGGTAAATAAAATCTCCTGTGAATTTGCCAGAAAACCTGTCAAACCAATTTTTTACATCAGAACAGGCACTGCACCTCGATTGGAGTAAAACTTTTTGTCATTATATTCTCAGCAGCAAGTGAGAGAAACATGATCCAGGCAAATCTGTTGAAAGAGAAATGCAAACCTCATTGAGAAAATAGCTGTGAAAATAGTTCTGAAACAGTTATGAAAACACATCTGGTAAGAAAACATTGAAGGACCAAGAGTGCCTCTGTTGAAATTAAAGCACTTCAGGGAGAGCCTTCAAAAACATAAGGTGAAACTAGGAAAAGAAGGCAAACAGGAAAAGGCAAATAGGAAAAGAATAATTTCCTCTTAATTTTTCATGTCAGGAGGACAAGTAAAATAGGCTTTAATTGGGACAAACAAGGCAGGGCTTGATTCAAGCTTCGAACATGGAAAAGATGTTCTCTCAAGTTCTCCTGGGAACTGTTTTCAAAATGTTTTGGAGCACTGTATGTGTCTTTTAAAACATTCTCTGAATAACAACTGAATAGAACAGCTCTGTGTATGACATGTAGAGATGACATTTCACACTGATCGTGTTCAGGATTTGTGTTTATAAAGATTAAAAGAGACTCTCCAATGCCAACATCTGAAAAACTCTCAGTGCTCTCTCCATCTGACAAGGATTTAAATGGCACCACAGTCAGATATGGAATGTACAATTTACAATAGAAAAAAATCAGTTATGTTTAATTTAAAGTTGAAATATGAGTCCTTTTCACTAAGGAACTCTGCAATACCCTCCCGCAGAACCTACTCAGGAAGGAGCTCTATAGAAGACATACACAACTTGTTTCTCTCACAAAACTGAGATCAAACACTGGCCAGCACTGGGGCGATGCTCTCCTCAGCTTGCACCAATATTATTGTTGCTGAAGTTTGGTTACAAAATATAAAAATTTAGAAATATGGAATATACAGACATATTAAATAAGAAAAAGAGGAAGGTTATTCTCACTGACACTGAATTAGAATATGAAACAGTTTTAAGAGTGTGTGATTTGGTGTCTTTCCTAATTACATACAAAATATAAATAAAGAACAAGAACAGCATGTCAAAAATTAAGCAATTCAGATGTACTGGAATACACTAGTATCTTTCAGGTCACTTTTTACTGAATATTTTTCAAGAAAATATTTTGGGCACAGAAGTTCCTTGGAAAAAAACAAGGATGAACTTGCAGTTTCATAGTATGATTACTATATGTGCATAGTGCAAAGAGCACTAACTGAAGGAAAGCACTCAAATAATCATGACATAATAAGCAGAGCTATGCCCTGTTCTAACTCAGCTATTAGAGAAAATAATAGCTATATGTAGTACTCTATAAATTTTGCAAATCTCCCTAATGAATTAAAATTATTTTTTAATTTTAAAATCCAAAGCTTAAAAGGTTTTGCAAAACTGCCTTCTAATCTTGGTTAATAACACCATAACCCTCATTATCTTTCAAAATGTTTTTTATTGCCATCAGAAAAAGATTGTGGAAGTAAAGCCCTATCTACACTGGTAGATTAGGACAAAGGCTTAAAGAAAAACTTCAAGGACTACTAAATTGGATACATTTGACCAATATTAAGCAGCTTTTATAATTATTTCTAGTTTTGGCTCCCCCCACAATGACTTCCTGCTAGTTTTTTTCTTAACAGGATTATGAATACTACATCTAAATTTCAGTTTTATGCCATGTAGCATAACTTCCTACCTTAATGGAAGCTTTACAAAGATATGAGAAAATACAGCATCTTAAAAATCTACTTACAATTTGACAGAGACACTTGTGTTCATTAACCAGCCTTTCCAGAGATAAGGACTCGATCACATCTGCTTCTGACAGAGCTCCTTCTCTGTCCTGCTTATTTGCCAGCCTAGAGGGAAGATCAAAAGAAACATTCAGCATGCTGCCACAAAACAGACTCTCACATCTCCAAAAGCTGAGTTTGTGACAAAACCAGGAAGAAGAAGGGGAAGACTGAGAAAGAAATGATGAAATTCCTTGTTTCAGCTTTAATTATTTCTTCTACTCAATAAGCATGTTAATCTATGCACCATTTTCATCACATACTAATGTTAGATAATCACCAAGGTGATTATCTAACATTAGAAATAAATTAGTATTATTTCTAGAGAAAGCAGTCATATTTACAGTTAAGAAAATGGACATCAAAGACCATCCTGCTTTACACCTAAAGCAACACAGGACCATCTGTTGGAGCCTCTGGATGAAAGTTCACAGTTTTGCAACTTCCCAAACCATGACCATTTCCCTTTTTAAAAGTGCTTCAGGATCATCTCAGCTCTGCCTGCTACCCAGCATTTCTCTCTGATGCTTAACAATGTTTTGAACTTGCTCTTCCTGAGTAAAACTTAAAGTGTAGAGGAAGGAACTTGCATTAATGACTCTAAAACCCATATTTTATTAAATAGAGGAAAGCAAAAGACTCACACATAATTCACAAAATAAGTATTCTGTAAGATGAAGATCATTGTCTTGTCACATATATGGTAGGAAACAGGACTCTTAGAACTAAGACAGACATTCATTTAGGAGTATAAAATTATAATCCAACCTTATTTTGCACTTTCTACAACCTTAATAATCCAAGCTAGACTGCTGCACAGCATTAGAAAATACGAAATTTGTACTTGCTTCTCTCTAATAAAGGAATTCCACTAAAATGATGTTCCTCTGAAATTTAGCAACATTTCACGCCGATTCAATTTTCTGGATAAGAAGACAAATATTTGGCATCCATGAGCTCAGGGGCAGAAGATCTTGGACATCATAGCCTTCCTCCTGAAATCTCAAGTCATTATCATTAACTCAAATGGCTTTTAGGGAACTTAGGCCAAAGCATGCACTTTGAATTTATGTTAATTCCTTGCTGGGAATGAACAGTGGCAAGAATTCACTCCATAGTTACCAGAACTTGTCAGCCCTTTAATTTGATCAAAGACCTTACTTGTCCCTATTCTCCAGAATCCCAGTATGAGAGCTTCAGTTCTTAATTATTTTACTCCCAAGAGATTTTTCAGCATCAAAAACATTAGAAAAAAAGCTGTTTTGCATCTACAGCCCAAAACCCCACATTCCTTGTCACCATTACCCTCATGTACTTCGATTCATTATCTAATCTTTCATCTTCCTTTTCAAGAAGAATTTGCTTATGAAGGAGACCATAGAAAAGCAGCTTCTCAAATGTCCAGTCTCTCTCAATCTTCACCATTGTTAACTATTTGTGGTCCAAACCATTCAAACCATTCACTTATTAATCATCATCCTGGGTATAAAAATCCCTATGTCCTACTGACAATTAGAACTTCGCTGGCTTGGCCTGCAGAGCTGGTAAGAGCATAAAGGTCTTCCCTGCCCTTCCTTGGTAATGAATTCCCACTTCTTAAAGAGGGCACTTCTACAGTGCTTTGTATGATTTAGTGCAGGGATTCCCAAACTGCTGCTCAATGCATATACAGAACCTGTGATATTTTCAATATGTTTATAATACTCTGGCACTGCTTCTTTTCACCAACCAGCTAGAATAAGACTTGTCCTCTCAGTATTTAGCTATGAACCCAAAGCTAAACCAGGGAAAAACTGAGATGCAATGCAAAAAGTAATTAAAAGACTAGAAAAAAATTACCTCCACTTTTTTTCCTCCCCCACATAACCTATTTTGTTACAGTCTGAAAATCCTACTGTGCTGCCTCTTAGTCACAAAAAGCATTCCTCAGCAGTGCTGTCAATTCATCTAGAGCTAATTGAAGGAAATACTTCTGAGCAGTGTTTGTTGCCACAGCCTATTCCTCTCTCACCTGAAGATTAAATAACTGCACTATTTGCACTATTTTTGCTCTGCACAGCCTACAAAGCACAGCTGAAGCAGAATGAAATGCTGGTGAGCTGCATAGCTCAGTGGCAGTTTGACACTAACATCCCACGGCTCGAAGTAGCTGCTGATTTTTAACCTCTAACACCTTAAAAGGTGTCATATTTGTCTTTCTGGTCAATTAGCTTCCACTTTCTCTGCAGCAATACTGACAAAAGCATGGCTGAGGTGCTGTACCTGGAAAAGCAGCTGTTTCTGCCTATACTCCCCAGGAACTGAAGTGGTTGTGCTGAGGTCCATCTACTGCTGGACACCCCTGCCCACTTCAGACTTTAGGTGAAACTTCTGAACAGACTTCAAGTATTTTCAAGACACTGTAGTAAAACGCATTATTCTGCAGGGGCTTTTCTTTTCCCCATGAACAGATCCACCTACCGTCAATAATTCCTTTTCCCTCTATGCTTTGGTGCAGAAGAAAGCAAAGCCTGCACTTACATCGGTGCTTCCAAGGTAGGCAGTGCTCCACTTGCAGCTCCTAAGGGGAGCTGCTCCAAGGCACTTCCTGCTCCCGGGCACTCCGAGGGATCCGCCTCCCAGCAGGGCTGGCTTTCAAACAGGCACAACCAGATTCCCCAGGCACAAAGTAATCAATTTGCTTGTCTCCTGCCGTTGCAAAAGGCAGTTTCTCTCTCACTCTCCCACTCCTGAGGATGATCACACTTGGACCAAGACAGAAGAATTAGAAACAGGAGGAATGAAGGAAATACTTCATGGAATGTTATTCAAAACACGTTGCCTAGGGAATATTCTGGAAAAAAGGTTTTGGGATTATACTGAAGCTTAACCTCAGGAGTTCCTGTGTAAAGGGTAAAAGCCACCAGAACAAGATACAGAGGTAAATACTCTTCTCTTACTTAATGTTTCTAAATTTGCAAATATCAGAAAAAGGCTTTGTAGTGGGGTTTAGAATGGAGATGTGCTTAAGTGTCAAGATATAAAAATAACGTATGTCTGCCTTGCAAAGAGTTAGGTATTTCTGTGGGTGAATATGGATTTACAGCTGTGCTGCTCTTGCACAGGAACACCAGGGTTTGAGGCAAGTTTTATGCAAAAAACCTTTAAGGGTTTTTTAAAATTCTTTAAGGGAATACATCAATTATCTTAAAAGACAGACCTTGATTTTAATTTTCCAAGTCAGCTGAACTTCATATATAGCAATTTTTCATGTTTAAAAACCTGTAGGAGGTATATATCAAAACATAGTTGAAAGTACAGCAGAGTGGCTGTTAGTTTATCATATTAAGTTTGCTGAGTAAGAAGCTTTCATCTATAAAATCATGCTTGGCTTATTTCAGTTTCACATAAAGTATATTTGAATTGTCTTAGTGTAACGACATACCTCATGCAAGAAATAAAGTGAAAGTTGGCACCTACTGCTTTTAGATCAAGTAGGATTTTTCTAAGCAACTGGAGAGCTTTTCACCTTTAAGAGTCACGGGAAACAATGTGGAAAGGGAGTGTTATGTGTGCATTGGCACAACTGACATCTACAGCTCAGTGACAATATTTCTCTTAGAAGCCACTTCTGCCAGAGAAAAACAGTTTGAATGCTATGGAATTTCCTTGACCTATCTATAAAATCTGAATTACTGAGCAAAGAGGGAAAAAAAACACCAACAGAAACCAAACTAGTGTTAAAAGTTTACTTTGCAATACAAGATCTGTAAAAATGTCTTAGATATGCTACTTTGGGGGTTATATTTATTTAGAATCAGTGATCACAACCCCAAAATTTTGGGTCAGATCTGCATAGTGTCCATCAAAACTAATGAAGAGCAAAGCATCCCTGAGGTCAAAATATCGCAGCATCAGAACAATCTCCATGACTGCCAGCAACTGTAGGAAAATGAATCTTTATGAGAATGGTTTACCTACGATCAAGAATTAGCCTTTAAGGCTACTTCAAGAAGCCATAGCTTTGAGGGATGGAATTAGCTGGGAAAACAACGGCAGGACCTTTGAAATTAAGAGCAGTGTACACAAGGGGAAAGAACAATGCCATATTCTTCACTCTACAGTGAATCTTCTATAATAAAGTGTTGCTCTACCCTTTTTCCCTTTGGAATTTTTAGCTCTCATCCATTAACCTTTATCTTGGGCAATCCTGTGGACAGTCATCACAAGGATGTTTTATTCCAAAGAAATGAGGCCTCAGCAAATGCAGCCTGAAAAACTTTGTCTGTTTATGCTTTGCTTATTTTAACATCCATAGAAGTCAAACTCCTGACCTACACACAGGCAAAAATAAGTGACTTATCTGCTTGTTTTGGTTGTTCCTTCTTCTTCAATTATTGGCAGTTCATGGGGTTTTTGAGGAAGTCAAGGAAAATACAATTCTTCATACTTTTAACAAACAAATAGAACAGACCAAGACTTTCAAGTGGCCCATGGAAGGCACTCTTGATGACGTCTGAGCCTGCTCTATCAGATGATTTTTTGCAGATTGGCTTCCAAATGGAAGTGTTAACAGATCTTCACGCACATTCTTCTTTAGCATTTCAAGCCCCTGCCCCTTCTGGGTTGCTGACAACAATGACAAACCTATCAGTAAATTTTGATGGTTAACACATGACTCTTTCTCAAATAAAGTGACTTAATTTCAATTCATGCCTTCGATTCTCATGCAAAACAATACTTTGAATACTGTGGTAAACTATAATGAGAAAAAGGTGAATAAAGTGCTACAAGATTATTGGCCTGTTTTCATGTAATTTCAGGGAGCTGTCGGAGACTTTTCTGTAAGTCAACATTTTCCCTAGACAGTTCCTCCAGGTCACTTTTAAATAAGAGGACAGTTAAAACTAAGATGCTAAACTCCTCCTGTTTACAACATCTCTAGGCAACTTTAGTCTTATTAGCTTTTGAATTGGTCATAAGAACAGCAATTATAATTGGTTTCATTTTCTTAAGTGGCGTCATTCTCACCACAGGTCTGAATCATATTCCTATTTACTGAAAACGTTTCTTGACACACTGCTCTGCTATCAGTTCAATCCCACCTCTTAGTCAAACAGGCTGCAGCCAACAATGTCTTAGCTCATGTAAAGCAAATTATGTTCAGCTTCCAGATGTGTAATTCCAAAACAAATGGCAGTAAATGATATAGCAGTATATTTTTGGACAAGGTGAAAAAAAAAAAAAAAGTGAATTGCTTTCTTATACTCTATTTCACCCTGATATATCAAACCCTAGGCAAACTAGAGTATAGTCAAATTGCCTGTATGTTTTTTTTTAAAAAAACCTGCCTTACATTTATTACAGGTGAGTTCCAAGGCTGTGATAGGCAGCGCTGTGGTCTGACAGAGATGAAATTGGAATGTAAAGCAGGTGGAATGGTGCATGGCACAAATTCTGAGTGTGCACTTCCACTGTCAGAAAGACAAATCTCTCACACCACTTAGAGCAATACAAAGCTGTTAAGTATGAGTTCAAACTACATATCCTATTAAATGGGAAAAATTTCACCTGTACTCTATCCTGCTGCAGCCCTTTCTCTTGCTCCTATTTTATTTTCAAGTACTGCTTTAAAATATATCAATATTTGGACCTTAATGAAGGGATCTTTGGGCAGAGGAGATCATGACTTTCTTTCTAGGTTTCTGTGACCTCAAGGTTTGTGAGGACTCTTGAAGGGCACTACTGACAGCAAATCTCTGGTTAAATAGGTGAAAAAAATCACCATCAAAACATGAAGTTCTTACCAATTACAGAGAATTAGCTGCAGACTAAGCGACTTGGAGAGTGAGATCATTGTTTTGTCAGTGAGATGCAGTGTCCATCACAGTCACTGGGAATTATGTCAGTGCAAAAGCATGAACTCCTCACCTTCTATTACCAAAAGTTATCAGCAGGAATGTCTGCACACATGGAAATGCTGGGAGATGCTTTTCCTCAAGTCTGCATCTGCAGCCACATAAACATAACAAAGATTTCCAAACTCCAAGGAACAAGCTCGGATTTGCAGCTGATTCACTCTTGGTATCTTTGAACCAAATACTTCAAAAATAGCAAAACACCAATGCAAGACAGATACATCTCCTACAACATGACTGTGTTACACATTTGTGGTCTAAGTCCCAAGAACATCTTGAGTCTCTTCTCCCTCTTTCCATGTCTCTTGGAAAACTCACTCCAGAGCGGCACAATTTGGCTATACTTTTCCAGCAACTATGGCCTAATTCTTCCCCACCTTATGAATTCTTTGAATAATCAGGTCTGCTTTACTACATTTGAATTTCTTGCTTTTACTCAATATCCACATTTCTCCACCTCCCACAATCCATTTCACACTAGAGAATTTCCAAGCTACCTTGCTTCAAATGCAGCATTTCTATTCTTGTACATTCTGGTAATTTTGGTTTCCCTGGGGAAGTCTTGTGGCAGTTTTTACACGGTGATAGGACAAGGCTGAAGTATTTTAAATGTAAGAGGAAAGATGTATATTACATGTTAGGACAAAATTCTTTACTGTGAGGGTGGGGAGTCTCTGGCACAGGTTGCCCAAAGAGAAGTTGTGATCATCCCCTTTGCTAAAATTGTTACTGATTTTGCACTATCATCTCATCTGTGGCATATTTTTAGGCGGGGGAAGCTCTCTGCCTTTGGTATTTTCTTGTTGAACCACTCCCACACTTTCCACAAACAGAAACTTGAACTTACAACTATTTTTAAGCATGTTTTTCCAAGGACTTACCTTACAACAGAGATGCTTAAGAGGATATTTTCATCCAACCACCTTGTGTCTTATAATCCTTGGTTTAAGCATGTTTGTTTACAAGGTATTTAAGTTAAAGGAAACTTTATAAACAAAGGAGAAATGAAATGTAACTTATAGCAAGATATCCTACTTTAGTAACTTCAAGTACATCTTTGAGTAACAGGGCAAGATTTCAAAACACCACCAAACAAGTTCTTTCTTTCCTTCTGAGAACATGAGAGAGCACAAACTGAATTTCAACTCAAAACACCAGCTTTCCCCAAAGACTACTGTAAGAATTTTAAACTATATCCATTTAAATAGTATATGTGTCTCACTAATTTTTTGTTGCTAACTTAAGACACTTAAGCAGTAATCAAGCTCCAGAGTAGACTCCAAGATTTACTCTGCCATTGTGCTCAGAAAAAAACTTAGGTTTCTTGGCACCACATGACAGAGCTGTAATGTAATTCCTCTGCAGCTTGGAAATGAATAAGAAATAATAATGATTTAAAAAAATGTTTGGGATTACATGTAACATGAAATTCCCTTGGGACACATTGCCTGAAAGTCTACCCAGTGGCCTTAACTGACTCATAGCTAAGAGTCAGGGAAACAAACCTACCCTTATTTATGGTGCAATCATTAAAAAAAAACACAAGAAAAAAAAACCCTCCCCCCCCCCAAAAAAAACCAACCAAACCCACTAACAAACAAAAAACCAGCAGTTTCAGCAGAGGTAAAGAAGGCAGCATGAGCCAGAACACAGATCATAGATATCAAAGAGCTCTTAAAGAGATGATTCTGTTCCTTGATTGCCTACAAGTCCTCTTCTCTGGAAGAGACCAAGGTAATCCGGCAAATTGTATAAAAGATCAAATAGAAACAGAGCCTTTGCTGACAGGTATTTTAATCAAAGTGCTGAATAACCAAGAAATAGTGAACAAAAGCAGAAATTAAAATGAACAGGATGCTTTGGTAATTTGGGGACTGGGGAAGAAACAATCCAGCAAAGCCAAATTAGAAGACATTAAACCCAAGTACAAGCAGAAACAAGAGAGTTGCATATAATTAACTTTCCTACTTCACATATACAATTATGTCTTTTAACTTAATGTAGCCCAAATCTTATTTTTGGATGGAGGATCCATATTTCCTGGGTCTACTGATAAATTTATGAGACAGGTGGAAGAACATTCTATGTGGTTGCTTTGCAATTAAGAAGTGGACCTTTCAACTTACCTTTTTTTTATTTCTTCTTTTTTTCAAATGGAGAAGATAATATAAAAAATTTCATTTCTATCAAACTCCATCTTTGAATTCTGGACATATTTTATCATGATGACAGATTCTAATGGTGGTCCAGCTACCAGGATCCATTATTCCCTTAGTGTGCTGAGGTAATTGTCTTTATCAAGACTTCCCCAGTCACACATGGCATCTCTTTACATGGAGAGATTGAGATAACCATGTTCCTGAGGAACAACACAGCCAAGTTATCAGAAGGCAAAGACTCTTGCAATACCCTTAAAATACATTTGACAAGGATGTGAAAATTGCATTTCTGAACCTGCCAACTATATATAGCTATATATAAAGATGCTTCAAGAAGAACAAACTTAATCACCAGTGGGTTTGCATGATAATAACTGCAATGGGCAGTGAATGTAGTGGCCACATTAAGTCACTGGAGTGCTTTCAGTCCACATATTCTATTTACTCCACTCTAAAGAATGGGCATTTTCTCCCTTTACTGAAAAAGACTTCAAGGAAATGAAGTGCTTTCATCTCAATCAAAAGAAAAACAGGATGTGCCCCTATATAGAAACACGTAGGACGAAACAAGGACTCAGTAAATGAACAGAGCTTGTTGTGGAACACTCAAGAAGCCAAGCCAACAATTTCCAAGGTTATCTCTGTCATGAAGACATCCTCATTTCTTTGAAACCAGCATGTGTTCCAATTGCCAGTATAATCAAGCACAATTATTGGCAAGCCTGTTCAGTGGCAGGCTTTGAAGGCAAGCCTGACAGCAGAGAAGATACGAAACTAAGATTCAATTGCTTACATTCCAGTCTTTTGTGAGACTGATCTTTAAACAAGAAAAAAAAAATCTCCAGTATTTTCTGCTCACTTCTCTAATATTTAACAATATTTACAGTTCTGTGACGTTCTTCCCTCCAGCTCCAAGGAACACAGCTATTTCAAGAGCAACGCAGCAATTCTCTTAGACACAAGAAATTCTTGTCGCCTCATAGCATAAGCATTAATGGTGCCCTTAGAACTTGCTTGTAATCCCAGGTTTGCCCAGCCCTGCTAAATTAACATGGGTCAGCAGATGTGTGAGGCTGGACTAAAACAGATTTTCAGGTCACTTCTCTGAAGCCCTGTTTAGCAGCCCTGGGTCCTTTCACATGCCCCTGGCTGAACTTTCCCTGTTGGTGGTGCCAAGCAGCTCTGGAACATTCCTGAAGAATGTTATGTGGGAGAAACTGCCTGACTTCTGCCATGGGGACATCCACTGAAAAGTTCAGCAGTGGAAAAGCATTACTGTCATGAAATGAACACATTTTGCATTTTCCTCACCCAAGAATAACACTCTCTAATAAATAACTTGCACACTTGTTTGATCACAAGTCTTCTCTTGATGTGAATCAACAAACACTAAATTCAAATATTAAGGCATTAAGAGGAAAAAAAAAAAGCAGTAAGGAAAATCCACACTAGGGTAGAATATCAACATTCTTTCTCATGACTGACCTCTGAAGCATTTCATGTTTTGTTTCTCAGCTAATCCTCCTGCAGAAAGTCAGATTTAAGTCTGTGAAGACATGTCCACACTGCTCAACTTCATGACTTATAAAAAAATCTAGAGACTTTAAATATGCATAGGGGAGCAGAGATACCACAGCAGTATCATTTGGATATTGTTCAAAAATAAAATCATTTG
Source organism: Hypocryptadius cinnamomeus (assembly GCA_013400635.1). Classification (NCBI taxonomy): domain Eukaryota; kingdom Metazoa; phylum Chordata; class Aves; order Passeriformes; family Zosteropidae; genus Hypocryptadius; species Hypocryptadius cinnamomeus. The sequence goes on from VYZP01063097.1 coordinate 35,209, forward strand.
CATATTGACAGGTTACTGGATAGACCCTTTGCAGTTTCTAAAAATGCATCTTTTGGATACTATTAAGAAATCCTACATTTGCTTGCTAAGAAAAAATAAAATCTGTAGAACCAGGGTTTAATGAGAATTGCACCTATTTAATGCTACTATTTCAGAGAACAGCCCTAAAAGCTCTGAAACAGCCAAAAGATACCACTGAGCTGTTTAACCTTTATGCTTGAACAGCCCTTTGAAAGACACACATCTGATTGAACCAGAAGACCCTAAGTAAAAAATCCCATAATCTTCTAGTCCTGAACATGTTACTTCTTACTGCAATCTTCCATTCTTGATCACAGTCCAAGGAAATAATTTATGTAGTTTGAGAAAAATATCTTCTTCCCTAGCATTAAAAATAGTTGAACTTGGTTTCCATTGGGCGTGTTTTAGAAAATATCTTGCTCTTAATTATTTCTCCAGTAAAGCTTGCACAACAGCTAGGGAACAAAACAAAACTATATCTGCTTTCTGTTAAATAAGAAACAGCACTGAATTGTAGCCCACTGTGGTTCACAATGCATGTTTTCATCAATTTTATGAAAAATGTAAATGACAATGTAAGGGTAGATAACAGTAATTCAAAAAAGGCTTAGAAAATCTTTATGCTGCAACATTAGTGATATGGATTCAACTCCATAAAAACTCAAACATAAAAAGTTTATTTATTTTCATGCTAAATTATTAGAGTTCTTAAATGATGAGAGTTCTGTTGTTCTGTTTTGTTGTAGCTAACTGCTTCAGTTACTATCTAACTCCCCGGGCAAGGAAAATGGAGAAAGGTTTTTGAGTGTGGCCAAATCAATAATCTAAATTAATGTCAGAATATTGTTTTGTTACAAAGTCTGTCTCATAATCTCAAAAACTGAAATATTTCCTACTGAGAACCCAAAAATGGCACAGCCACACTCACTTCTATTTCCAAAAAGATTTATAGGTTGATTAGTTTTCATCAAGTAAAGAGTAACAATAAAATAATTGGAGTTACTTCTCTCTTCCTCCCCAAAATAAAAGTCCTCTCCACACTTCTCTGGTCTAAGTTCTGTGTGCTGTATCACAAATATACCTCAAAAATGGCCTTGGGCTACAAATCACAACTTGTTCAGAACACTCCCCATTCCAACTCATTGCTGCTTTTACTTTGGTGCAGAGAGAAGTAGCTCTAATCTCCAAAACTACTTTTGATATATACATATAACCACTAACATTGATTGTTGTTACCTTTTGACTACAGTGCAATGAAACAAATCAAACAAAAAAGATACTGGAATTAACTTCCTGTGTTGCAAGCGGGGAGAAAAAAAACCAAAAAAACAGGAAAGAATCCTGACCACAAAAACCATGAGAGATCGTCTGCAAGAGCTCAAACTGAGGGCTAAGGAGCTACAAATGGGTGGGGAAAACAATGGGGCAACTATACAAGAGGAGGAGCAGGAGGAGTTTGAACAGCAGGCCATTATTTATGAAAAAGAGCCCATAACTGAAAGGCACTTGCACGAAATCCAGAAGCTTCAGAACGAAATCAATAGTCTGGTGGAAGAAGTCAATAAATTCAGCCAACAACAAAAAAGCCTCGTGTCTTCAATGAGAAGATTCAGCGTTCTCAAGAAGGAATCTAACATAGCGAGAGAAATCAAAATGCAAGCAGAACACGTACGCAAAGGTTTGGATGAACTGTCGAAAGCAGTGAGGAAAGCTGAGAATGAGCAGGGGCCAGCCCGAGCCACCGTGCGGATCCTGGCTGCCCAGCACGCCTTCCTGTCCCACCGCTACCTGCAGGCCATGCTCTCCTACAACGAGGCCATCACCGCCAAGCAGGACAAGTGCAGGACCTTCATCCTCCGCCAGCTTGAGGTGGCTGGGAAAGAGGTGTCTGAGGAGGAGGTCAATGACATGCTCCAGCAAGGAAAATGGGAGATTTTCAATGAAAATCTACTCACTGAAGTCAAGATCACTAAAGCTCAGCTGTCAGAGATTGAGCAGAGACACAAAGAACTGGTCAATCTGGAGAACCAGATCAAAGATGTGAAAGAGCTCTTTATCCAGATCTCACTTCTGGTGGAGGAGCAAGGGCAGATGATCAACAACATAGAAATCTACATGAACAACGCTCAAGAATATACTCAAGTATCTAAAGAAAAGTTTGGGCTTGCAGTCAGGTATAAAAGAAGAAACCCTTGCAAAGCAATTTGCTGCTGGTGTTGTCCGTGCTGCAGATGACACCAGAAATGAACTGCTTGAAATACCAATGGTTCCTCCACACCAAACTGATCTTGGAAAGCACTCCAGGGATCCCTCAACTGCTTCACTTTTCTTCCCATTTTCCCTTAAGCAGAGCTCTCAGGAAAAACTGCATCCATTTTCCAAAACAGAGTAAAGAATTTTATGGTTTTCACAGAAACGCGTGAACTACAGGAAAGGATTAAAGGATAAAAGTGACATTTTTTTGGTTCTTATAAACTTCTTCAAAGTTTAGAAGTTCTAAAGTCTAGTTTGGTTCTTCAAACTAAAACAGCATTGCAACAAACTCCCTGTGCTGCTGGGAGGCATTGAAAATATTGTTAATCTCAAAGACAGGATTCATAAAAATGTTTTACTTACTTTTCACAAAATAATAAGAAGTATTTTTAATTGCCTTGTGGTTTTTTAGCATTTATATTTACTTGCTCAAATTCTAAATGTTTTTTTCCCCCAAGAATCTAAAATTCTACAAAACAAATCTCCACACATAAAGCAGACACCATTAGTAACAATCCAGAATGGGATGCCTACACCAAACAAGAGGTCAGAAAACTTACCAGGAATGTTTCAATACTACATCTATAGGAAAAGTTCATAAACTTTTCATAAATTGACAGAGAGATACTTATTATTCAGCTCCACAGGCAGAGCCCTACCAGGATAGGGGAATATGATACTTAATTGCACACTCACAAGGCACATTCTTTATGCTGCCTATCCTACCTAAATACACAGTCACATTAGCAGTCTCACTTTTGCTAGCACAAAAATTAACCAAAAAATAGAAGTCCATCCTTACACCCCCTACTCCTCCCCCATAATCTAGAACCAAAGAGTGATTTAGGTTGGAAGGAACCTCCTGCAACCAACTCCTTTTGGAACTGAGTGAGAAATAGCTCTCCGTGCAATTTAACAAATACTAGCAATGTAATTGAGACAAAAAAGTTATTTCCAAAAAGAAATTTTTAAAAAAATTCCACACTAAAACCAAACAGCAAACTGGAAATGTATTCCTGAACTGCTTTGTGCTGTGCAAAGACACTCTATTTGGATAGTCAGAGAAGGTAGAAAAAACTGCACTGCAATTCAGCAAGACACTAAATGAACTGGATGTCTTTAGTTGCATGTAGTGGGGAAAAAAAATCTACTAAACTAGTCATTTTCATGTTGTGGAATTTAGAAATAGTTGGATTCCTTCCATCCCAGACTAAAACTGTAACTGAAATTAACTGCTATCAAAATACAATCAAAGGTCTGAACCTTAAAGTAAAATATATTATTTACACAGTTGCAACAAAAAATAAACTTAGATGATGACACCACAGAAGCTATTTCATTAAATACTCTCCCCTTAACTGCCTATCTATTAAAAATACATTTACATTCCAAGGGCAGAGTAGAAATTAGCCAATAAACAAGAGCTGTACTTTCAATAATGAAATAAAACTCAAGTCTTCAAAATTCAAGTTTGAATACTTAGGAAAAGAGCTGCCTGATTAAGTCATTTCCACATGTAAATTGGTTAGAAACAGGTGAAACAGATAAATCACACTGAAGGAGACCTGGGAAGTGAGAAAGACTTGTGGAAATCTTTCCCTTGATAGGGGGTACTATTAACTGAAAATAAATAGTATGAAATAATAGTATGAACTACAGTTTACACTGAATTTGATATTGAGCATTCAAAATTATTAGCAGCTGAAATTTGCAGTAATCACTAAAGTAACTTTCCAGTGTTTTCCTTAGTTACATAAATATGCAGAAAACCAAACAAATTAAAGCCCAGCAAGTGTTCTATGAAGAAAAGTGAAACATTAATAGCTGTAATCCCTTATCACCAAAATAACAGGTAGAAAGTAGCTTTTTCCTAACAAAATACCTGCCCAAAAATCTCCTTGGTGTAAAATATCAGTCACAGCACATGGACTTGCATTTCCTCTTGCACTTGCTCCATGTCAACTTAAATAAAAAAAAACCACAACGAAAACAAAGACTCCAAACAAACACAACTAATCCCAAACAAAACCAGCATTTGCCTGCGTAATTTGATGTCTGTGTGCTCCTTTCTGATAAAAGAAAGGACAAAAATAATCCTAAGTGAAGAAAATTTAAATTTGTATATAAGTCTTGAGGATGCTGCCAGAAGAATTCACCTGTAAACATAAATAAAGTGATAACACCGAACAGTAAAAACCCCCAAATGACAAGTTTAACATCTCTAAGTAATTTATACCAAGAGACAGTAAAAGACAATACTATCACATTTGAGGAAAATCATCTTCAAATGATTCTGTGACACCTCCATGGGGAGGAATAAATAACAGCATGGGAGAGCAGCAATTAAATTTGTAGAAAATATCACACTGACCATCAGATTTCCCATATTCCTATATTTCTGTGAGTATTTACCATCACTTTTATGTCCACATTGTGCAATTCAGCCTATTCTGCACAGATTAAAATGCACTTATGAAAAAATGTAGTAAGGTATTAGGGAACTTACTGCTACATGGGTAGCACGTATCTCATTATTAAAAAAAACAACAAAACAAAAAAACCTACAAACAAAATATGAACATTAAAATTAATATAACATTAAGAAAGGCTAACTTCCAGCATAAATTTGGAAATCTGACAATACAGGAAAGAGTTCTTAACTCAAGAGGCAGGCTCACACAGGAGCATAAACCAAATAACTACTGGATCCCTCCACAGAATTGGGACAGCAAAAGCAAATTCTGACCAAAGGCTTGTAGTTGAATCTAATAAAAGGTAATAACATCAACAAACTTGGTTTAGTCACCAGTACAGCAATTAATAAATACACTCTGCTTTCTGATTAGCTACTGATAAGGATCAAAAAGCATCAAGATCCAGGGAAGTGAGTGAGTTCTCTGCAGGTCCAGTCAGCCACCCAAACAAACTCCATTATAGGATTAGAGCATAGAGATTTCTACCAAAAAAAACCCCCAAAAAACAACAAAACCAAACTACAACCCAAAACCACCCATAAAGTTGTGTTTAATTAAAAAACACAGCACAGCTTTCCACAGTCACAGCTGCATTTTCATTTGAGTTAAACTAAGCTGGCTTTATTGCCTTGCCTGTGCCAGTAACATGCAGAGCAATGAAAATCTAATCTATTTTCAACATATACACCATTACTTTGCTGAACTACCCTCCACTTCATCAACACAATTAGCCAGGCTCAGCTTCAAACCAGCAGAGCATCACTATTTCTTAAAAATAAGAGGTCTCTCCTCTTACCTGTACAGATTCTTTATGATAGCACAGGGATGTTGTGCAATTTATGCATTATGGAGGTCTTATGCTCACCAAACATAAAGATACTGACTTGATAAACCATTTTAAACTTTCAGAGTTTATTTTTTAACTTAAAGAGTATTTGTTATCAAATTTTCAATTTTTTTTGGTGTGGAATTAAAAAAAATATGTTCTTTCCAATATTTTTACAAACCCTATTAAACAGAGAAAAAGCAGGTGCCCAATACAATTAAAGCAAGCCTCCTTTAATGAGATTTTGTTGATCATATATCAGCAGCACCATGTGTTAAGTGAAGAAGACATTTATTGCTGAGAGATCACCCTATTGCTGAGTATAATCAACCATTTACCATTTAATTAATTGATGTAGGTCTAAATAGCAACAATATTTTTGCATCACGTTGCCACACCAAATTTGTAAAGCCTTTTAACATAACATTTCAAGTAACATTAGAATTTTAAAGCATTAAAAAATCCCACCTTGTTATTTTTCTATGGCTAATGAAAAAGGAGAGAAATAAATATCCCTGAGAAGGATAAAATAAAACATAAAATCATAAAACTAATTGCAGTATTGGTTAGTGCTAAAGTTACAGCAGTATTAGTTACAGAAATCGTTCTTTAGGTCTAAATTCACCCAATTTCAGATTATTAGAACATTTATTATGCTACTTACACTAACACAGGTTTTCCTGATATCTTAGGGCTTTTTAACACTTCTATCATGGCTTGTTTTGTTTCTTCCATTCTTTCAACGTCACTGGAATCCACAACAAATATGACACCGTAGGACTCAGCATAATAATTCCTCCAGATATTCCGTATTCGTTTTCCACCTCCTAAATCAAAGATGGTGACTTCAAAGCGTCCCTGTTTAAGATTAATTTTGGAAAACCCAACTGTTGGAGCCACATCTTCAGGAGACTCTGTCAAAGAAGAAAACCTTCAGTTTAAAGAGGATTTTATAATGGGATTTGTGTAAAAATTTGTATTTTAAAAACACGGAGCGAAACCTCCTTGTTAAATATTGCTGACCACATTTTTGCTTACATGAAGATTTCTCCTCTCCTCAGGGAATTTTAAATTAACTAGTTTCTCAACTAGTTACTTTACATTAATTTAGACAGGAGCACTGGGGGAGTGGGAAGCGGGGAGAAGAGAGAGGCCCAAAAGGCAGATTTTAATATTTCACACCACAGTTCCATTGCAGTGGTGGTTACTGTACTGCATTTTCAGTTCCACTCATTTCCATTGTAGTAATTCAACTTTGAGAAGGAAAACAACCAAACCAGTTAATGCTCTATGACCTGGGAACTCTTGTGCTCTGCCAAATTTATTTTTTTATCCTTCATGGTTGCCAAAACAGCTTCACAAGTTCAAACTGAGGGCTGAGATGAAATCACTGAAACCATGTTCTTCTGAGATGGAAATTATTTGATTCCCTTTATTCAAGGTCAGGTTTTAGCCTTTGTGTGTTTGCTTATTTTTATTTGCTGCTTTTTTCTAATTTGCCATGCAATATGCTAAAAAATGACAGATTTCTATTTAATACTTTTGCTTGCTGTCTGCCTTTCCTGAGGGCAAGGAAAGCCTGGACTTGCCTCACACCACTAAGCTGTGCCTGCAGGGCTGAGATAATTGGATCTCTGTTTTACGCAGCTGGGGAGCACAAGCCAGGAGAAACATGGAAATTTCAGCTTTTTGAGAGGAAAAAAAAATCAAGGCCTGGCTAAAAGCACTGAGCTCTGAAGAGCAGTGCAGAAACTGAATCCCCACCAGCCTTCTGCTCCTACCCTTAAGACAGCCAAGATGGGCATTCAGGACATTTAAGCCCTGGGGAACACTCAAAGAAATCAGAATTATCTTTTCCTTCAGTTTCCCTTTAGAAATACACGTCTTTATCTCACTTTTTCTCCCTGAAAAATAGGGACTTTTAGAAATAACTGTTACATTCAGATGGAAAAGACAGTAAAGGTGGTTTTCAAATAGAATGGAAGGCTAAATAATGAAACATTCCTGGTTTTAGGGCAAAGATGGAGGAACAGGAGAGAATACTCATGATTTTATTTATGCCTTAGCAACTGTGAACTTACATAACACAAGTAAACAAACTCGAGGTGGAGTCTCTAAGTCTGCCAAAACACTACTAAGTAAACGCTTGTTCTTGCACAAGATGAAAGTTATTTAGAAAGACAATCCCACAAGTGGAGAGAAAAAAAATACAGAATTTTTGTTTTCATAAGCAAAAGTTTTATCTCAAATTATATCCTCCTTGCATGTGCCACGGCAAAATACCCTTCAAAATCAAGTGGTCTCTTAGTGGCAATTTTATTTATCATCATTTTCTGAGTATAAATCATGATAAAAAATATGTAACACTAGAACCATCCTTAATGTTATACATACCAATTTCCTTCTCTTAGACCTTATATATACTTACTTACAACACTGATTTTGATAAAAAGTTTACTGCTGTGTGCACATTACTGGAATGATCACCTGAAAGCAACTTCAGCACATGCACACAAGGGGGAAAGAGAAAAAAAAATCAAGTCCACTGACTGTATTGTCCACTGTAGAGTTTTTATTAAGATGTGATATATGTGGTATTTGGATGGTACAACCACCAACATTTTCTTTCAACAAGATGGGAGGGAGAGATACATTAAGAGATGAAGCAATATTTTCAGATTTAAATGACAGAAAATTAGGAATGATACTCTCAGTGCTCCATTTGGATGATAAATTAATCACTTACCTCCTTGAATTCCTCGGACTGTAGCAGTTTTCCCAGCATTATCAAGACCCACCATTATTAGTGTCACCTTCCTCCAAAAGGAGAAAAGAAAACAGAAAGATACTTCATTTTTTTCCCTCTAGCTACACATCATTTACTCTATTTTTTTAAACACATGCACAGCAAATTTACCACCAAATAACAGAAAGAAGAGGTATCAAAATACCAAGGCACTGTTACTATTGTGTGTCTGGTGTTTAATATGTCCAACGATCTGATTAGACAGAACAGCAGAACAAGGCAGGAAATGAAAGGTCTCCTATCATGGTCTAAGTTTCATGTGAGACAATGATTCTGCTTTCAACTGGTACTTGCCTGCTGCAATTTCATTTCACAGTACTGTAAATTTTATTTGGTGTGGTCATGGTCCCTTCAACAATTTCTGCAATTGCAGTTCCATTCCCCTGTATTTTTACCATCTCTCTGCCTCAAAGTTTTTCCTGTATTAGAAAATTATTTCTGTCTCCATCACTGTGTCTGAACAACACCACACAGTGTACAACACCTGCGTAGACAACACCAGATGCTGGAAATATGTGGGTCTTGCCATGCCTTTGTTTCTAGACTGTAAATGTGCAAACCAGTGGTGTTAGGAATGCACAATTTATTAGCAAACTGGTATACAGATAAATATTTTTCCAGGATAGGATTTTAAAAGCCACAGGAGAACCATATTTATGTGTGTATATCTCAGTTCTTCCTCCTGTTCACAAAGACTCAGTGGTCAAATAAATTTGCTCAATGTTATGCCCCCTTAAGTGAAGGAATTCCAAAAAAAACCATTGTTATTTGCAGACTTTAAACTGCAATAGTATCAAACATGAAGTATAATTTATACAAGTTCTTTCAGAAGAGCAAGAAACCTTTCAGAAAAGAACCCAAAAATTAAACTATACTTTAGAATCTCAAAATGCAGAAGCTGGAAGAGTAAGGCAAAAACCAAACAAACTTTACTTTGAGCAGCTTAGAAGCTTTCTGTGATAGAGTGACCAGAGCAGTGGACAAAGGAAGGATTACAGATATAATTTATCACTACTTCTGTCCAAATTGGACAGATGGGTTCAGTGGATGGACTGGTAGGTAGGTAAGGAACTGCTGGGACAGTCACAGCCTGAGGGTAGTGGTGACAGCTCAGGGTGCCAGTGGACACCAGTGACCAGCAGTGCCCCTCAGAGGTCCATACTGGGACCAGTGCTATTGAATATCTCCATTAATGAGACAGAAAAGGTGCTGAGGGCATCCTCAGCAAGTCTGCAGGTGAATGGTGAGGCTGACACACCTGAAGGATGGGAAGCCATCCAGAGGGACCTGCACAAGGTCAAGAAGTGGCCCATAAGAATATCAGGAGGTTTAATAAGACCAAATACAAGGCACTGGGTCAGGATATCAGCACATGGAGAAGAGCCCTGGGGAGAAAGAACTTGGGCATGCTGGTGGGTGAGAAGCTGGACATGATCAAATATGAAACAATGAATAGAACACAGTTTGGGAAGGTGAGAAATGTAAAATACTTTCCCATGTTTACCTGACAGGTTCCCTCCACCGTTTCAACCAGCTGCAGCAATTGGCCATTAGATTGAACATCCCCCTTCACCAGCCATCCAGAGCCACCAAAGTTGCAGGAATGATGTGGGCAGGCCAGAGCAACCCAATTGGCAGAGGGACTTCAGAGCCAAGGTCTTGTCTTGTCACTCCTAGAAAGAAAAAAAGGGACCCCAAAAAAAAAAAATAGGCACTCTGTAGAAAGAAGGCAGCAGTCTGCTGTTAGTGTGTTACGTTCAGTCTCGTTATCTTTACCTTTTCCATCCTCACACACTTCATCCACCCCCCTCTCACAGATTTGGGCAGCCACCACACACTGCTTATCCCAAATAATAATGCCAGGCCACAGCACAGAAGAAAACTTTAAAGTTAGAGGAGCAAGACACATCCAGCTACAAAATTTCAGTGCTTGTCTCACCAACAGGTGCCACAGCCCTGCTGACTGACAGAGGATAAGGACCAATTTCAAGCATGAGTAAGACTTACAAGAACATACCAGGATAAGGCATTAAAAGCAAACAAAGAACATCCCTACCTGCTAAGTGTATTCATTTAACTGTCAATTTCTTTTGCACAAAAAGTTCCCAGAGCAAGGAAGCTGGGGCTCTCTAGTGAATATATTGAGGAACTGGCAATGATATCTAGTAAATGTCACTAAATTAAATAGAAGTACCAAGTACTTCCATCATTCCACAATCCCACTTTCCACTCTTCAAGAAGAAAGAAACAGATTATTTATATTTTAGAGAATTGCCATAGCAGGTCTCCTAAAGCTTGCATCTCAAAATTCGTTTCATATTTTAAATTATAGCTAACCTCAAACTAAGGTAATTTTAAATGATGCCAGAAAATGAATAATTAAAGACTATAGCAATCCTGATCAACTGTGATGGCTTAGATAATTTATAGAGGTAGGAACTGAACTCCTCCTGATCTTATGAAGCTCATTTTCAAGGATGCCTTTGCATGGGTCTGCTGTCATTCATTGTCAGAAACAGGTCAGGTTTCATCCAAAGCAGAGACAACAGATGCTCTTTAAACATTTATGTTCCATTATCCTCAAGAACCTGAGAATAGCTTCTCCATGGGAGAGCTGAGTGTATGAAGAGTAGAAAAGTTCTTAAAAAGAGCAAGATCATTACAACTGTTACAAGTATTAAAATCAAGCTCTGAAGAATATAAAATCATTAAAAAAAAAAAAGCCCATATGCAGTGGGTTGTGGTGCCTCAGCCCACCAGCAAGTCTGAACAAAGCTCACTTTGAGAACAGAGCCACACAAATTTCTAGAAAGCAAAATGTAACAGCTCAGTGAACAAAATGTGCCATTGTAATTGTGTCAAATTACATAAATGTAACATTTTCAGTGCCTGAGGACCTCCACAGAACAATTCCCATCCCTTTTTATACAGACTATCTTTGCAAACTGTCACAAAATTGCTCTTGAGCCTATATATGGCCCAGAGCACTCAGATGGGATTCATGAAATGAAGAGAATTTATTCAAGAGTGAAGACAGCAACTATGCCCTAGCACAAGAATCTTGCTTAAATACAAAACCATAAAAGGGGGTGGGCAGCAATTGACAAATTAGATAAAAATTTGCAGAAACATGACACTCTAGGAGGAAAGGACATTCAACACTGCTGAAAATGTTATGGCAGGGAGGTAAACCCCATTCTGCTATGCCAGTTTGGAGAGACTGGATCTCTGAAATATGCACAGAACACACGTCAGGTATTTTATAGGGTGCACTAAAAACATCCCAGACCTGTTCCAGATATTACATCTGTCAGCTTGTTGAGGTCAAACAAAACCAACAAGCCCAGAAACCTGTCAAACTTAGCAGAGAAGCCTGCACATCATTTAGTAGAGTACATTTAGTACATCACCTTCACTAGAGGCTTTACAATACAGAATTTATTTCAGTTACATCAAGCTTTCACGTTCTTGGAAACACAGCTAAACAAATCATTTAGAGCTGACCCTCCTCACAGAATTTAATTATTTAACTTCCTCTCTTGTCTGAATGTCAGTTATACTGGGGCACTTTACTGTGTTATATTTTGAACAGCAAACCGAGTGACTGAGCAGCAAAGTAGCTGCGCATTCAGCAAAAACTGGTGAACACCATCCTCTCTGCCAAAACTGTACTTGAGAGCTAAATAAGGTGCAACAACTGTGACATCCTGAAAGCCCGAAGCGCTCAAATCTTTGTGCGGAACAGCTCTAGGACCACCGTATTTCCTGTAAGGAGTTGTTGCTCCTTACAGTTCAAGAGAGCATCTGCACTTCCCGGCCACGTTCCCAACCTTCCTTTCCCGTTTCCAAGAGAGCAGCAACTCAAAAATCCCGCATGTGTCACTTGCTCCTCTCTCCCACTGTGGAAGCACTTTTTTAGCTTATAAGCCCAACGCTTTCTATAAAATTCGCTCTCAGACGCGGAAGGAGAGAGTCAGCCCTCAGGCTGCCGAGTCCCCCGGGCCCTTCCCCGCCCCGCTCACCGCTGCCTCCGCCGAGGCCCCGCAGCTCAACGGCTGCGCGCGGCCCGGAGCGCT